>JAQFZC010002563.1:0-22466 GCA_034695205.1 Dicyrtoma fusca
GGGTGAGTAGTCCGGCTACCCAGATGAGCAGTAGAATTGAATGGTAGGTACTTCACAGGAGAATGGTAAAACTCAATGTTCGGCAGTCTCAGAAAACTTTAATTTATAAAATTAATTATTAATTTTGGTCCAAGTTTATTTTCCGGCAGGTTAATGGTGGGCTTTAGCTTTCAACAATTTGATTTTAATGGTGAAAAGACAGCTGTTATGTTTATGGGATCCAATATTTACAGAAATCAAGATTTCTAATTGTTTTCGAAGTTGCAAACACCGATTTGAAGTCACCGTCAACAAGTATGTACTACCTATTAGTTAGGCCGCACTGCGCTATCTATGTACATAAGTCCTTTTTCCTGTGGCGAGAACGTGCGTTTCAATTTCACCCAAATAAAACAAGTAATTTTGATCCGAATTTCACAAAAAACACACTCACAGGTAGACTAAGCACAGGCGATTGTGTTTATAAGTTCGAAATAGCACAAAACTAAAAATTTCCAACACTTTTCCGAATTTTCCAGGAGCGACTAAATTCCGTGTGTGCCTCGGTGCGCGGTTGCCAGATCTCCCACCTTATATACTGTAGTAATTATAACCGTCCTATTATGTGTGGTTATAATCCTGTTATGGTCATTTCCTAATTATTGTTGTAGCGTCTAACAATGCAAATGAGAACACAGGACAAATGGGGAAATTAATCTTATGATAAAGAGCACGATTTTATTCCTTGTTGTTGCTGATAAACTAAATTGAGACCAACACAGTCGAACAAGTAGGGTCAAAGTGCAAAATAATATTGAGGATCGATCAATCAACAACACTGATTTGCAGTAAAGCCTATTTCATGACCACATTTAGGACCAGGGGTGACCATATGTATATAGGGCCGATTTAGAATTTCTTGATTTTTGTGACTTGCATGTTTGATACGAATACCTTTACACAGTTTTTTTTCAACAACCACTATTAGTTTTGTTGTCAACAATAACAAATGTCTGGCAAGCATTTTGATGTGTAAATCCTGGTGCCAGCCCTCTCTCAGAGGAGTCGCAAGGGGTACATTTCTTTACAATATGCAAATAAGCATAAATAACCATTACAATTGTTTGTAAGAGGCAAAAGGAATATTTTCTGACACTGCACTGGCCTGAAATGACCTAAACTTACCTGACCTGGTCAAAAAATATTTTTGTTTTGCTTAAAACATTTTGAGCAAGGAGCATGAAAAACTGCATTATTTTTAATTAATTATTCAATAGGCTTGAACTTTATTTAGCCTGTTTAAATAATACTAGCTCATTGTCAGCTTGGAATTCGGATGTACTGGGCGGACAAAGAAACACTCGTCAAATCCCTGGACATATGTACAGATTGACCATACAGTAGCGCTTTTGCTTGGGGTCCGTGAGTAAACTCATTACATCTTTGTAGGTGTGTTAGGTATTGCGTTTATACTTTATAGCATACAAATAATAACATAATTACCGCATAAGATATTATCAAACCAGCAATTATTACACCATTTTGCAAAATTAATTTTAAGGAATAAATAAGAAATAAAGAAATTGGTAAATGGGTTATTGGTAAACGTCATGACGTAATGTTTACGTTGTCAAGAGTAATAATATATCTATTTTATTTTTACTTAGATTCGATTTTAGTGATCTATTCCTAGAAATCAGTATATATATATATAGGTACATATATATATATAGTGTGAATTCGACAACAAAGAAAAATTACATTACATAACAATTAATTCAAAGAGACTCTAGCGGAAACTTGTATTTCATTTTAATGTATAAACTCTATAATTGTAATTGCTCGTTGTTTCTTGGTAAGAAATCCGTATAATTCTAAGAATATTTAACTTCCCTTGAATTCATGTTGACACCCTTTGATGCGTGGAACGTAATCCATTTTAAAGGACTATTGTGTGAAAATGTAGGTACTCACACACACACTGATTACATATCCGTGTTGTAGGTCTGTAATATTTTATTCAACTTGACTGCAAAACAAACAATAAAAAGGTTACCGATGCGCGTGGGGAACCAATAATATTTGCCTACTTGAATAAGAAGGAAACTTCAGAAACGAAATTTCTCACACAGATTAAACACTGACTCTAGAATTTTCGGATGCATAACAAGGTGTTAAGCATTATATTTAAGCCTTTTACATCAGAGCATAAAAAAATAGCCGTAAACTTACTTCATTTCGTTTTGCTTGTGCTGTACTACTGTACCGTGTTAAAACCTTCGAATTTGAATGAGAATTAAGAGGTTTATTTAGCTTTGATTTCAACTAGTTTCACTAGCAACGTTTTATGTGAATAAACTACAGCGTTTAGGCTCCGGTAACGAAAAAGAAGTCGGGCAATGTAATATACTTGTTAATTATTGATAATTAGTGATTTTTCAAAGCTAGGTACGCTTATAAACATGTTTAAAATTAGCAGGCTGGGAGTACTAAAATCAGCAACTTGCAGTGGATGTAATTATTTTTTACGATATTTAGAGTTTGGGACATTTCTTAAACAAGGTCTAAGCTGTAATCAGGTAAGATAAAGTTATTACGCAATAGAAAATTTGACCGTCCGCATCTCACGGTCTTAATTTGTGAATGATTTTTATGAGTAATTTTAAATTGTATTTTTTACAAAACATTATGTTGATTGTTAATGCACAGGCGGCTCCAAGTTTCGTGGGGCAAATTAAACGGCTATCCACTTCAAATACTGATTTCGGACCTCCGCATAATACTAACGGTGGAAAGAAAGATAAAATTCTGGTCAATTTGACGCCCAGAAAAAAGCCAGAAGCCCCAAACTTGTTTCTAGTTCATGGAGTTGAAGGCTTATCGGAACCCTTGATTCCATTAGCTTCAAAATTATCTTGCAACCTGTATGCTTTTCAATCAACGAAAAGATATGGGAAAGCTGTTGAAGTTCCTAAATTTATGGATATTGTGGAGGAGTACGTCAACGTAGGTTAAGTTCTTAATTCCTTAGCTTTGCTAGGACTAAAATACAAAGAAAAAATGCATTTTTAAAGATACATATGTATACATTACACTTCTTGATGAATTTTCTTAGTACACAAAGTACGCTTCATTAAAAGTGATCCTGGTTGATTTGTTCAGGAAATAAAACTTGTGCAACCCGAAGGACCCTACAATATCGGTGGCTATTCGCTGGGAGGGAATTTCTCACTAGAAATGGGAATTAAATTAGAAAGCGGAGACAATAAACCAAATCCAGTTAGTGCAATATTCCTAATTTAAAAACATATATGCTTGTTGATTTCTTTCTCATTCAAAGGGAAAAACAAACTTTTCTAATATAACAAACTATAATCAACGACGATATCTCAACGGAGTCAGTATTCGCTTTAGAATGTTTTTAAGCAGTAGCGTTTTAATACAAACTATACAGTTTATTATTAAATATAAAAAGCAACTATTAAAACAATAATTTTGAATGGAAAAACGTGGTAGGTTCGTTTAATCATATTGGACAGCACGTGCAGCTTTGGATATGCAAATAGAACGGGAACTGCGGTAGCCTTTGATGAGTTTTTTAATGTTGTGAAACATATATTCAAGTTCAGTGAAAAAGATAAGAAGGTGATTAAAATATTCACATTAAAAAAATAGCTTTATTTTCGTCGTACCTATATATCTTTACATAATACCCTTTACAGGCATACTCCAAGAAATTGCATCCAACGGATTTACACAAGAACAGGAAAATGTTTTTGGATTTGATTAATGCGAAGGTTAAAAGATTCCCAAGCGACGACCCCGAAGTCTTAAAATTATTGAAAATTTGTGAAACTCTCATTACTTTGAGCATTTCCGCTAACGACCACATGCCAGAAGGGAAATTTGGGGGAAATGTGGACATGATTAAGGCAAAGGATACGCCCTGGTCGGATGCTGGCAACAGCCTTTTCCAACAGGTTTCTTCAGACCCAAGTTTAACAAACACTTTTATATGCTTAAGAAAAGTTATCTAAAAAATCATATCTTTCTCTATTGAAGTTTTATGCTGTTGCTTTCAAAATATGTTTGCAAATGCCTATGTAAATAGTGTAGTGCATTGCTGACTAGCACATTGGCTGGTATTTCATAGCGTGATATGTTCTGAAGTACTTATCTAGAGCACATAACTACCAGTTGCTGCAGTAAGTGCTGTTCAATTGTATTTTTCAATTCGCCATTTTATTTTTCAGTTTTGTGAAAAACCTATAACGTACACCTTGGTGAGTGGAGAGCATCAAAGTTTCTTGGAGATGGAAAAGGTCCAGGAAACGGCTAATATTATTAACCGACTGCTAAATGGATAATTACAGCTACACGGGACGCAGAACGTTAAGTAGTGAGCAGATTGTTCCGTTCCTAACGGTTACAATAATGGAAAAAGAGGAATTTTGTTGTTCTTAAAAATCAATTTTTCTGGAACTCAATAAAACCTTACATGTTTTAACACAATTTAAATATTAATAAACAGACTCGCAGTAAGTGCTACTTTATTCATTCAAACTCATTCCTTTGCAGTACTTTGCACCGTTATTCATATTTTATTTTAAATAATTGCCATGAAGTATTGACACTGACATTGACTCACTGCACTGACCGACAAAAATAGCAGTCAATTAACTAATAATTGACGTAATTTATTATTAAACAGTCTCCACCAATACCCTAAAATATGCCTAGACTTTCTTTGAAAAGATCTATTTTTAGATCCAAGGTTTTAAAATTAGATCCTTAGGGAACTAAATTTAGCTCCTTGAGCGATTCCCTACTAACTGGAAAGTATGAGTCGCCTATCTTTACAAGTGCAAGTGGCGTGCGATGCAAATATTTTTGGTGAGAAAACAAATGTAATTTTAAAAAATATAATACATAGTTTAGTTATAAATTAAGTAATTGATTTTAAGCATAAAAGTATTACTTATGTTCTTTAAAAATTATATTGCTTAACTAGAACTTATTAGTGCTTGCTACTGAACATAACTCGCACAGAATCAGGAAATAGATTCTACTTATAGGCCTTATTTTAGGCAACATTGACAGGTCCCCTCAAAGTCCAGCAGTGGGCTTCCTCATCAATAAGTATATTGGGTTGGATCAAGGATCAAACTAGGGAGTTTTAGGTTTAAAAAACATAATTTGTAATTATTTAAAAAAACTCAATGTTTGAGTTAAAAGCTCGTAAAAGCATTTTTATATGACTTCCAATCTCCTCCAATAATTTCACAATCTCCAGTAAGCCTATTTTAAACATACTTCTGATGAATCTAGAATTTTCCGTTGCTTTAACAAATGGATTACCAATATATTTATGCCGTTTACATCACAGCATTAAAAAATAGCCGTAAACTTACGTCCTGTCGTTTTGCTTGTGCTGTGCTAATGTACCGTGATAAAACCTTGGAATGTGAATGAGAATTAAGAGGTTTGTTCAACTTTGATTTCAGTTAGCTTCAATAGGAACGTGCTACATTAATAAGCTACAGCGTTTAGGCTCCGGTAACACAAGAAAAGTGGGAAATTGTGAATACTTGTTCATTCCTGATAAATAGTGATTTTTTAAAGCTACTTTTTTTAAACATGCTTAAAATTAGCAGACTGAGTGTGTTAAAATCAGCAACTTGCAGTACCAGTAATTATTTTTTACGAAATTTAGAGGTTGGAACGTTTCCTAAACAAGGTTTTAGCTGTAATTCGTTAAAAAAAAGTTACTATGTAACAGAAAATTTGAGCGTCCGCGTCCTACAGTCTTGGTTTGGTATGTTTTTTATGAGTAATTTTAGATTGTGTATTTTACAAAAAAATATGTTGATTGTTATTGTACAGGCGCCTCCAAGCTTCGTGGGGCAAATTAAACGGCTTTCCACAGCAAATAGGGATTCTGGGCCTCCGCATAATACTGACGGTGGAAATAATGATAAAACTCTGGTTAATTTGACGCCCAAAACAAAGCCAGACGCCCTAAACTTGTTTCTAGTTCATGGAGTTGAAGGCTTATCAGAACCCTTGATTCCATTAGCTTCAAAATTATCTTGCAACTTGTATGCTTTTCAATCAACAAAAAGATACTCGAAAGCTGTTGATGTTCCTAAATTTATGGATATAGTGGACGAGTACGTCAACGTAGGTTAAGTTCTTAATTCCTTAGCTTTGCTAGCATGGAAGTACATATTTTTATAGACTTAATACACTTTTTGATAGAAATTTTCATTGTACACAAAGTACGCTTCATTAAGTGATCGCGGGTTGATTTGTACAGGAAATTAAGCTTGTGCAACCAGAAGGACCCTACAATATCGGTGGCTATTCGATGGGAGGGAATTTTGCAATAGAAATGGGAATTAAATTAGAAAGCGGAGACAATAAACCAAATCCAGTTAGTGCAATATTCCTAATTTAAAAAAATGCCTTGTGGTAAAACATTCAAAGAGAAGAACAAACTTTAATAATACAACAAACTATAATCTACTAGGATAACTTAACCGATTCAGTAGCTTTAGAATTTGTTTGAGCAATAGTTTGTTTCAGGGAAGGGTATTGGTATCAGTATCGGTATTTTATCGGAATTTTGGAAGTATCGGTATTCATATTGCTATTGGAAAAAACTTTGAGGGCAATATTCGTATCGGAATCCGTATTCCTACTTTGCTTACATATTTTAATGCGTATTCATATTTTTTCGAATAATTTTTCCGATAAATTTTGAACGTATTCTAGTTCTTATACCACCAAAAATCTCAAACAAGGTGCACAATACAAACAATGGGCATTAAAAGACGTTGACCCCGTCAAAGTTTTGAATTTTGATAAGCGAGAATCCTAAAATCGCTATTATTCTTTTACCTTACGTTGTACACGCAAAATGGGACTCCAAATGTAGTGTGAGTTAATTTAAGAAACAACACTACTTGGTACAAATAATTACAAAACCACGGCATCGCATCATCATAAAGCAATTATAATGAACACGTATGTATACTAATTGTTTTAGTTAGACACCAAGTTAGTATGTTTAAAAACGAGTTGGTCGCTTTGCATTTAAGCAACGTCTGTATTTACTGGTGCGAAGACACGAAGACTATAATGCATTATTGTGATTAGAAATATAGAATACCGTGAAGCACCAAATAGTGCCCCCGGACATTATTTTAAAATTCGAGCTAAGACCTCTGGCACAATTAGATACCCGGGCACAATTATTCACCCTGCCACAGTTTTTTATTTATATTTTAAAAATCAATACTTTCTCGTATTAGATAGACACGGAGAAGGATAATGGCCATTTATAAAAACTAAAATTACTGCTGTAAAAATCCTTTACAAGGGCAAACACATATGTAGTTAAGTAGCGGAGAGTAACATTATACTTTCGAAGCTTAGATTCCTGTACTCGAGTGCTATTGGAGTCATGGTCATGCAACATTGAACTCCTTAGCCGTTTTCTCAACCAAAACAGATTTGGCGGAATCGGTTGCTTCAATTCCAAAAGCTAAAGTGATTAATCTCTTTATTCGAAAAAAAATTGTGCTACCACTTCCAAACATTTTTATCGGACAAAAAAATGATACAACTGTTGCGAGTCTGTAAATATTAGGAATTTTGCGCCCAATAATAATCCATAGAACTGTGTATTTTAAAACGCGGTAAATATGTAATGCCACTTTTTATTCTATTCTAAGAGACCCGGGCATTATTAGGAACCCAGGCACTATTTGGTGCTTTATGGCATTATATTTTCCATATATATACATATACCAGAAAGTCTGTATCGCTAGCGGTATTTTTTGTTTGTATTTCAAATATATTGGTATATTATGTAATCATATTTTGAAATACAAATAAATTCGTATCCGTATTGGTATCGGAATTTGGTCAAGCAATCGGTATCCGTATTGGTATTTTTAGAATACCCATCCCTGGCTTTGTTCATAGTACAAGCTATTTAACTATTAATATAAAAACGCAACTACTAAAACAAAAACTTTTGAATGAAACAACGTGGTAGGTTCGTTTAATCATATTGGACAGCACGTTCTGCTTTGGATATGCAAATAGACTGGGAACTACTGTTGCCATTAATGATTTTTTTAATAATGTGAAGCATATATTCAAGTTCAATGAAAAAGATAAGGAGGTGATTGAAATATTCACATAAAAAGTACCTTTATTTTCGTGGTACATACATATTACATATATATCTATGTCTACACTTCTGGTCGCCCTTTAAGATACAACTTGTGAGATGCCTTATAACCTTTTCAGGGATTCTTCAAGGAAATACATCCAACAGATCTTCACAAGAACAGAAAACTATTTTTGGATTTGATTGATTCGAAAGTTAACAAATTAACAAGCGACGACCCCGGAGTCTTAAAAATATTGAAAATTTGTGAAACTCTCATAACTTTGAGCATTTCCGTTAATGACCACATGCCAAAAGGGAAATTTGAGGGAAATGTGGACATGATTAAGGCGAAGGATACACCTTGGACGGACGCCAGCAACAGCCTTTTGCAACAGGTTTCTTCTGACCCAAGTTTAACAAACACTTTTATATGCTTAAGAAAAGTTATCTGCAAAATCATATCTTTTTCTATTGAAGCTTATGCTATTGCTTTCAAAATATGTTTGCAAATGCCTACATACATAGTTTAATGCATTGCAGATTAGCACAGTGGCTGGTATTTCATAGCGTAATAGCTATGCTCTTAAGTATTTACCTACTTATCTACGACGGACTGTATTTACTGCAATAGATGCTGTTCATTCGTTTCTTTTTCTATTCGCCATTTTATTTTTCAGTTTTGTAGAAAGCCTATAACGTACACCGAGGTGAGTGGAGAGCATCAAAGTTTCTTGGAGATGGAAAACGTTCAGGAAACGGCTAATATTATTAACCGACTGCTAAAGGGATAATTACAGCTGTATGGGACGCATGACGTTAAATAGCCAGCAGATTCTTCCGTTCTTAACGGTTACTATAGAAAAAAAAGGAGTTGTACTTCAAAAATTAGCTTTTTTAGAACTCAATAAAACCGTACATGTTTTAACACAGTTTAAATATGAATAAACAGACTCGCAGTAAGGGCTACTTTATTCATTCAAACTCATTCCTTTGCACCGTTATTCATATTTTATTTAAATAATTGCCATTGACTCACTGCACTAACCGACAAAAATACCAGGCGTTAAACTAATATTGATTGAATTTATTAATGAATAATTATTAATATTATATTTTATAATGCTTTAGTTTTTATCATTTCACGGAACCTTAGATAACTTTATAACGTGACGAACTTACGAATTTCCAAATTCGAACTTTATAAAATTTATTGAGCCATTAAGCGTGTGGAGTTGACTATTGCACAATTATGGAAACCGTCCTTTATGTGGTCATTCCCTAAATGTGGCCAATAGCTGTCGTTTTTGTAGACGTAGTTACAAAAATTCTAGTTTGCGTGCAATTGAAAGATTAAGTAAATAGTCCTATTTTCATCGTCTAATTAGGCATTTTCTTCTTACAAAATTGAAAGCGTAAGGTGAAGTTAGAAACAAATCACCCCGACCACATTTAGGACATTTACCTACTATTATTATGTTGCAATTGTGAATGAATTATACACTCCATTGATGTACATTTTATGCGCTGTGTAGGTTATTTTATTTACACTGTGCTCAATTCATAGTGCACTTTTGCTGTCCTTCAATTCTCTCCTTGCGACAACCAACCATGAGCACGTGCACAAGCGTAATTGAAACTGCAAGTCACCAAGATACGTTGGTAAAATTCTTTGAAACTGCAGTATCAAACTTTAGATACAGCAGTTAATTTATAATTAAAACTTGTAAATAGTTTGATGTCGAGGAATTGGTAAACGAATAATGGGATCCCACTATTTCTACGTCAGATAATACGACAAACAAACGATTCCTTACTAACTGGAAAGTATTAGTCGCCGATCTTTACAAGTGATGTGCGACGGAAATATTTGTGGTGAGACAAAAATGTAATTAAAAAAACTGATACATAGTTTTATACATTAAGTAATAAATTGGTTTTGAGCATAAAAGTATTACTTTAAAAATTATATTGCTTTACTAGAACTTATTGGGTGCTTGCTACTGAACATAACTCGCACAGAATCAGCAAATAGATTCTACTTGGGCCTTATTTTAGGAAACATTGACAGGTCCCCTCAAAGTCCAGCAGTGGGCTTCCTCATCAATAAGTATATTGGGTTGGATCAAGGATCAAACTAGGGAGTTTTAGGTTTTAAAAAACAATTTGTAATTATTTAAAAAAACTCAATGTTTTAGTTAAAAGCTCGTAAAAGCATTTTTTATATGACTTCCAATCTCCTCCAATAATATCACAATCAACAGTAAGCCTATTTTAAACATAAATCTGATGAATCTAGAATTTTCGGTTGCTTTAACAAATGGATTACCAATATATTTATGCCGTTTACATCACCGCATTAAAAAAATTGCCGTAAACTTACTTCCTGTCGTTTTGCCTGTGCTGTGCTAATGTACCGTGTTAAAACCTTGGAATTTGAATGAGCATTAAGAGGTTTGTTCAGCAAATCTGATTTCAAGTAGCTTCAATACGAACGTGTTATGTGAATAAACTACAGGGTTTAGGCTCCGGTAACAATAAGAAGTCGGGCATTGTGGATACTTGGTAATTATTGATAAATAGTGTTTTTTAAAAGCTACTGTTTTAAACATGTTTACAATTAGCAGGCTGGGAGTACTAAAATCAGCAACTTGCAGTGGCTGTAATTATTTTTTACGATATTTAGAGTTTGGGACATTTCTTAAACAAGATTTTGGCAGTAATCCGGTAAGAAAAAGTTACTATGTAACAGAAAATTTGAGCGTCCGAGTCCTACGGTCTTGGTTTGGTATGATTTTTATGAGTAATTTTAAACTGCATTTTTTATAAAAAACTATGTTGATTTTTAATGTACAGGCGCCTCCAAGTTTCATGGGGCAAATTAAACGACTATCCACAGCAAATAGGGATTTAGGGCCTCCGCATAATACTAACGGTGGAAAGAAAGATAAAATTCTGATTAATTTGACGCCCAGAACAAAGCCAGAAGCCCTAAACTTGTTTCTAGTTCATGGATCTGAAGGCTTATCAGAACCTTTAATTCCATTAGCTTCAAAACTATCTTGCAATGTGTATGCTTTTCAATCAACGAAAAGATACTCGAAAGCTGTTGAAGTTCCTAAATTTATGGATATAGTGGAGGAGTACGTCAATGTAGGCTAAGTTCATGATTCCTTAACTTTGGTTACACGAAAATACATATTTTCAAATACATATTACACTTCTTGACGAACTTCCGGTTGATTTGTACAGGAAATAAAACTTGTACAACCTGAAGGACCTTACAATATCGGTGGCTATTCGATGGGAGGGAATTTTTCAATAGAAATGGGAATTAAATTGGAAAGCGGAGACAATAAACCAAATCCAGTTAGTACAATATTGCTAATTTAACAAAATGCTTGTTGGTAAAACATTCAAAGAGAAAAAGGTACTTTATTAATGCAAAAATTGTAATCAACGAGGATAGCTCAGCAGATTCAGTACACGGTTTAGAATTTGTTTCAGCAATAGTTTGTTCATAGTAAGTACAAGCTATTTAACTATTAAATATAAAAACGCAACTACTAAAACAAAAAAGTTTGAATGAAAAAACGTGGTAGGTTCGTTTAATCATATTGGACAGCACGTGCAGCTTTGGATATGCAACTAGACTGGGAACTACTGTATCCTTTAATAATTTTCTTAATATTGTGAAGCATATATTCAAGTTCACCGAAAAAGATAAGGAGGTGATTAAAATATTCACATGAAAAAAATAGCTTTATTTTCCTCGTATATACATATCTATGACTACAATCTCAGTCGCCCTTTAAAACACAATATGTGAGATGCCTTAATTATAACCTTTTCAGGAATTCTTCAAGGAAATGCATCCAACAGATCTACACAAGAACAGAAAACTATTTTTGGATTTGATTGATTCGAAAGTTAACAAATTAACAAGCGACGACCCCGAAGTCTTAAAATTATTGAAAATTTGTGAAACTATCATAACTTTGAGCATTTCCGCTGACGATCACATGCCAAAAGGGAAATTTGAGGGAAATGTGGACATGATTAAGGCGAAGGATACACCCTGGTCGGACGCTAGCAACAGCCTTTTCCAACAGGTTTCTTCTAACCCAAGATTAATAAACACTTATATGCTTAAGAAAAGTTCTCTAAAAAATCTATCTTTTTCTATTGAAGTTTTATGCTATTGCTTTCGAAATATGTTTGCAAATGCCAACATAGTTTATTGCATTGCAGACTAGAACAGTGGCTGGTATTTCATAGTGTAATTTGTTCTTAAGCAATTATTTAGAGCACAATGACATACCATTTACTGCAGTAAGTGCTGTTCAATTGTTTTTTTTCTATTCGTCATTTTATTTTTCAGTTTTGTAAGAAACCTATAACTTACACCGTGGTGAGAGGAGATCATCAAAGTTTCTTGGAGATGGAAAACGTTCGTGAAACGGCTAATATTATTAACCGACTGCTAAAGGGATAATTACAGCCATACGGGACGCAGAACGTTAAGTTGTTAGCAGATTCTTCCGTTCTTAACGGTTGCTATAGAAAAAAAGGAATTTTGTTGTACTTCAAAATTTAGTTTTTTTTAGAACTCAATAAAACCTTACATGTTTTAACACAATCTAAATATTAATAAACGGACTCGTAGTAAGTTCTGCTTTATTCATTCAAACTCTTGCTATCCTGCACTATTAATCAATAATTTAAAAAAAAATTGCATTCAAGGACAGTAAGGACACACATTGCTTTGACTCACTGCACTGACCGACCAAAATAGCAGGCAGTGAATTAATATTAATAGAAATTATTATTAATAATATTAAATTGTCTTTTGCACAATACTTTTGGTTTTGCCGTTTTAAGGAATCTTAATTTAATTAGGTTCAATTAAAAGCGTCAGTAAAGTAAGTCTCCTCCTTTCACTGTCTCACCTCACTAGAAATTTTCTGCTTAAAAAATTGAAAGCATGAAAAGTTGACACATTCATAAAACTATTTTAACTTTTTTGAAATTCAAAATGGAATCGTATTTTGCTTGCATTCAGACATTCACTTGCAGACAGGTTCTTTAGGTCATATTTCGTGATAAAATGCATGCATGATGTTATATTTTGTTGTTGTGGACAAATTATATTGAAATCAACCTGACAACATTTAAGACATATTATTATTATGTTGTAATTGTGAATGGATTATGCACTGCATTGATGTACAGACATTTTATGAACTGTGAAAGTTATTATTTACACTTTTGCTCAATTGCTAGTTCGCTTTTGCTTTCATTCAAAATTTTAAATTCTTGTGACTAACAACCATGAGCACGGGCACAAACGTAATTGAAACTGCAAAAGTCACCACGGTATGTTGATAAATTATCATTCTTTCAAACTACAGTATCAAATGGATAAAGTAGTTAATTTATTATTAAAACTTGTGAATAGTTTGATGTCGAGGAATTGGCATACGATTGGGAGCTCACTATTTCTACGTCAGATACGACAAACGATTCCATATTAACTGGAAAGTATGAGTCGCCTATCTTTACAAGTGGTGTGCGACGCAAATATTTTTGGTGAGACGAAAATGTAATTCAAAAAAATATGAAACATAGTTTAGTTACAAATTAAGTAATAAATTGTTTTTGAGCATAAAAGTATTACTTTAAAAATTCTATTGCTTTACTGGAACTTATTGGGTGCTTGCTACTGAACATAACTCGCACAGACTCAGCAAATAGATTCTACTTAGGCCTTATTTTAGGCAACATTGACAGGTCCCCTCGAAGTCCAGCAGTGGGCTTCCTCATCAATAAGTATATTGGGTTGGACCAGGAATCAAATTAGTGAGTTTTAAGTTTTAAAAAACAATTTGTAATATTACTTAAAAAATTCAGTATTTGAGTTATAAGCTCTTAAAAGCATTTTTATGACTTTTAATAAGCTCCTCCAACAATATCCCAATCTCAAGTAAGCATCTTTTAAACATACAACGGATGACTCTAGAATTTTCGATTGCTTTAACAAGGGGACAACCAATATATTTATGCCGTTTACATCACATCATTAAACAATAGCCGTAAACTTATTTCCTGTCGTTTTGCTTGTGCTGTGCTAATGTACCGTGTTAAAACCATGGAATTTGAATATAAATTAAGAGGTTTGTTCAGCAAATCTGATTTCAAGTAGCTTCAATACGAACGTGTTATGTGAATAAACTACAGCGTTGAGGCTCCGGTAACGAAAAAGAAGTCGGGCATTGTGGATACTTGTTCATTCCTGAAAAATAGTGATTTTTTAAAGCTACTTTTTTAAACATTATTAAACATGTTTAAAATTAGCAGACTGAGTGTGTTAAAATCAACAACTTGCAGTGGCTGTAATTATTGTTTACGATATTTAGAGTTTAGGACATTTTTTAAACAAGGTTTAAGCTGTAATCAGGTAAGATAAAGTTATTACGCAATAGAAAATTTGAGCGTCCGCGTCTTATAGTCTTGCTTAGGTATGAATTATACAAGTAATGTTAGATTGCATTTTTTACAAAAAGTTAAATTGATTGTTAATGTACAGGCGCCTGCAAGCTTCGTGGGGCAAATTAAACGACTATCCACAGCAAATAGGGATTTCGGGCCTCCGCTTAATACTAACGGTGGAAAGAAAGATAAAATTCTGGTCAATTTGACGCCCAGAACAAAGCCAGAAGTCCCAAACTTGTTTCTAGTTCATGGAGTTGAAGGCTTATCAGAACCCTTGATTCCATTAGCTTCAAAATTATCTTGCAACGTGTATGCTTTTCAATCAACCAAAAGATACTCGAAAGCTGTTGAAGTTCCTAAATGTATGGATATTGTGGAGGAGTACGTCAACGTAGGTTACGTTCTTTGTTGCTTAGCTTTGCTTGCACGAAAATACATATTTTTATAGACTTAATACATACACTTCTTGATGGAAATTTCCATTGTACACAAAGTACGCTTCAATAAGTGATCCCAGTTTATTTGTACAGGAAATAAAACTGGTGCAACCTGAAGGACCTTACAATATCGGTGGCTATTCGCTGGGAGGGAATTTTTCAATAGAAATGGGAATTAAATTAGAGAGCGGAGACAATAAACCAAATCCAGTTAGTGCAATATTTCTAATTTAAAATAATGCTTGTTAGTAAAACGTTCAACGAGCAAAACGAACTTTATTAATACAACAAACTATAACCAACGAGGGTAGCTCAACAGATTCAGTATACTTACGCTTTAGAATTTGTCTGAGCAATAGTTTGTTCCACGGATGAGTATTGGTATTTGTATCGTTATTTTATAGAAATTTTGGAAGTACCCGCGTATTCATATTGGTATTGAAAAAAGGGGAATATTCGTATCGAAATCCGTATTCCTATTTTGCTTACGTATTTTAATACGTATTCATATTTTTTCGAATATTTTTTTCAGATAAATTATGCGCGTATTCTAGTTTACGGTTGAGCTTTATAATACCACCAAAAATCTTAAACATATGTAAGGTGCACAATACAAACAATGGGCATTAAAATTCAATGGCCCCGTAAAAGTTGGTAAAAGTTTTGAATTTCGATAAGCGAGAATTCTTAAATCGCTATTATTCTTTTACCTTACGTTGCGTTGTTCACAGAATATGGGGCTCCAAATGTGTGAGTTTGTTTAATTGTTAAATAAACCCCGAGCCGGATTTTAAGAAACAACACTACTTGGTACAAATAATTAAAAAACCACGGCATCGCGCCAACAATGAAGCAATTATAATGAACACGTAGGTACATAATAATTGTTTTAGTTCGGCACCAAGTTAAGTTAGTATGTTTGAAAACAAGTTGGTCGCTTTGCATTTAAGCAATGTCTGTATTTACTGGTGCGAAAAGACAAAGACCATAATGCATTCTTGTGATGAGAAATATAGAATACCGTAAAGCACCAAATAGTGCCTCCGCACACTATTCTAAAATTCGAGCTAAGACCCCTGGCACAATTATTCACCCTGCTACTACTGCAAATTGCAAATATATTCACATAACATTTTATTTTCCAAGTCTTTTTAAAAAAACTGTAATAAATATTTTTATTAAAGTTTTTTATTTACATTTTATAAATCAATACTTTCCCTTATTTTTACACGGAGAAGGATAATTGCCATTTATAAAAACTAAAAAACTGGTGTAAAAATCCTTTACAAGGGCCAAAACGTATGTAGTTAAGTAGCGGAGAGTAACATTATACTTTCGAAGCTTAAATTACTGTACTCGAGTGCTATTGGGGTCAACATTGAACTCCTTATTAGTTGTTTTCTCAACCAAAACAGATTTGGCGGAATCGGTTGCTTCAATTCCAAAAGCTAAAGGGATTAATCTCTTTATTCTAAAAACAATTGTGCTACAATTTCCAAAAAACTTTATCGGACAAAAAATGATAGAACTATGTTGCGAGTCTGTAAATATTAAAAATGTTTGCACTCAATCCATAGAAATGTGCATTTTAAAACGCAATAAATATGAATAACCACTTTTTTTTTTACTGGGACACTGTTTGATGCTTTACGGTATTTTACTTTCCATATATATCGGAATACCTGTATCGGTATCCGTATTGGTATTTTTGGAATTCCCGTCCCTGGCTTTGTTCATAATACAAGCTATTTAACTATTAAATATAAAAACGTAACTACTAAAAAACTTTTAATTGAAAAAACGTGGTAGGTTCGTTTAATCATATTGGACAGCACGTGCAGCTTTGGATATGCAAATAGACTGGGAACTACTGTATCCTTTAATATTTTTTTAGATATTGTGAAGCATATATTCAAGTTCAATGAGAAAGATAAGGAGGTGATTGAAATATTCCCATAAAAAATACCTTTATTTTCGTGGTACATATATATATATATATATATATCTATGTCTACACTTTTGGTCGCCCTTTAAGATACAACTTGTGAGATGCCTTATATAACCTTTTCAGGGATTCTTCAAGGAAATGCATCCAACAGATCTACACAAGAACAGAAAACTATTTTTGGATTTGATTGATTCGAAAGTTAAAACATTACCAAGCGACGACCCTGCCGTCTTAAAATTTGTGAAAATTTGTGAAACTATCATAACTTTGAGCATTTCCGTCAATGACCACATGCCAAAAGGGAAATTTGGGGGGAATGTGGACTTGATTAAGGCGAAGGATACACCCTTTACGGAAGCCCCCAACAGCCTTTTGCAACAGGTTTCTTCAGACCCTTTAACAAACCATTCTATATTTTTAAGAAAAGTTAACTAAAAATTCATATCTTTTTCTATTGAAGTTTTATGCTATTGCTTTCAAAATATGTTCGCAAATGCCTACATAGTTTAATGCACTGCAGACTAGCACATTGGCTGGTACTTCCTAACGCAATATGTTCTTAAGTACTTATCTAGAACCCATACCATTTACTGCAGTAAGTGCTGTTCAATTGTTTTTTCAATTCGCTAATTTATTTTTCAGTTTTGTAAGAAGCCTATAACGTACACCGTGGTGCGTGGAGATCATCAAAGTTTCTTGGAGATGGACAACGTTCGTGAAACGGCTAATATTATTAACCGACTGCTAAAGGGATAAAACAGCAATATGGGACGGAGAACGTTAAGTAGCTAGCAGATTTTCCCGTTCTTAACGGTTACTATAGAAAAAATGGTTGTACTTCAAAAATTAGTTTTTTCAGAACTCAATAAAACCTTACATTTTTAACTAACACAATAAATTTAAATATTAATAAACGGACTCGTAGTAAATTCTGCTTTATTCATTCAAACTCTTGCTATCATCCTGCAGTATTAATCAATACATTTTAAAAAAATTGCCTTGAAGGACAACCTTGCCTGTATGCTGTAAGGACACTGACATTATTGCATTGACTCACTGCACTGACCAAGTGACCAACAAAAATAGCGGGCAGTGAATCAATACTCAATACAATACTGATTGAATTATTATTAATAATATTAAATAAATTGTATTTTACACAATACTTTTGTGTTTGCCGTTTTAAGGAATCTTAATTTAATTAGGTTCAATTGAAAGCGTAAGTAAAGTAAGTGCTCCTCCTTTCACCGTCTAATTATACATTTTCTGCTTAAAAAATTGAAAGCATGAAAACTTGACAAATTCAGAAAACTATTTTAACTTTTTTGAAATTCAAAATGGAGTCGTTTTTTGCTTGCATTCAGACATTCACTTGCAGACAGGTTCTTTAGGTCATATTTCGTGATACATTAATGCATGCATGATGTTATATTTTGTTGGTACAATTATTACAAATTAGATTGCAATTAACCTGACAACATTTAAGGCATAATGTTTATGTTGTAATTGTGAACGAATTATGATGCACTGCATTGATGTACATTTTATGCACTGTGAAAGTTATTATTTACTCTGTGCTCAATTCATAGTGAGCTTTTGCTTTCATTCAAAATTTTAAATTCTTGTGACTAACAACCATGAGCACGGGCACAAACGTAATTGAAACTGCAAAAGTCACCACGGTATGTTGATAAATTATCATTCTTTCAAACTGCAGTATCAAATAGATAAAGCAGTTAATTTATTATTAAAACTTGTGAATAGTTTGATGTCGAGGAATTGGCATACGAATGGGAGCCCACTATTTCTACGTCGGATACGACAAACGATTCCATACTAACTGGAAAGTATGAGTCGCCTATCTTTACAAGTGGCGTGCGACGGAAATATTTTTGGTGAGAAAAAAATGTAATTCAAAAAAATATGATACATAGTTTAGTTATAAATTAAGTAATAAATACATTGTTTTTGAGCATAAAAGTATTACTTTAAAAATTATATTGCTTTACTGGAACTTATTAGGTGCTTGCTACTGAACATAACTCGCACAGAATCAGCAAATAGATTCTACTTAGGCCTTATTTTAGGCAACATTGACAGGTCCCCTCAAAGTCCAGCAGTGGGCTTCCTCATCAATAAGTATATTGGGTTGGACCAGGAATCAAATTAGTGAGTTTTAAGTTTAAAAAACACAATTTGTATTATTTAAAAAGCTCAAATGTTTGAGTTATAAGCTCTTAAAAGAATTTTTTACATGACTTTCAAGCTCCTCCAACAATATCCCAAACTCAAGTGTGCCTCTTTTAAACATACAACTGATTGACCACAAGATATTGAAGGAAGCCGAAATAAAAAATCATTTGAAAGGCAATAACAAACTAACAATCTATTGTAAAATTGGTATGAAGTTCAAAAAAGAATTTAATGACACATCACTTTGTCAGGACATGGAAAGCCTTTGGAAGACGAGAAATTCAAATTCACATTTTAGCGATGTGACGCTTCGAACAGTGAATGCAGAATTTCTGCTTCACAAAGTAGTTTTGACGGGTATACTCTTTAAAACAAAATAGAACCTTTTAAATAATTCAAAACGTTTTAAATGAAAACTTCAACCTAACCTAACCTTTAGTGTACATATGTAATTATGGGTGATTAAATTAAAATTAGTTTTGCTCTTATTCAGCACGTAGCCCCGTCTTTGCCGCCATGTTTCGATCCAACATGCTGGAATCAACGAAAAATCTGGTGGAATTAAAACATGACTTTTCAAAAGATTCTGAAAATTATGAAAGTGAGGGCACTGATGCCATTATTGGAATGCTGGAGTACATTTACATCGGGAAAACTTCATGCCTTGATCCGACTAATCCAGGGAAATGTCTGCAACTATTGGCCCTTGCAGACAAGTACGACTTACCCGGCTTGAAAGCTCAGTGTGAATTAATACTATCCGCCAGCATAACAGCTGAAAATGTTTTTGAAATTTTGGATAGTGCCAGTCTCTACAATGCACCAATTTTAAAAGCTGCAGCTTTAAATTTCATACAAAAGTAAGCACGTCAGTTCAGTTTCGTAAAAACAAAACTTTGCCTTGGATGTTGGCACGATCAATGGGTTTTCAGGGAAGGGCGAAATACTTATTACGTTATCTATACCTATATACGTAAGGTCTGTAGTAATTCCACGTGTGATTAGTATACACATACATAATTACATCAATTTTTGGTTCATAAATGGTGTACTTTATTTCTATTTTGTAATGTGTCTTTACAGTAACAAAGAATCAGAAGCTGCTACAGAACTATTTACAGAACATCCAAAAGAAGAATCCCGAAACTAATGTCGGCCTTGCAAGGCCTTGGTCCTTCATCTTAAACTAGTTGTAAAAGTATGTGCTGATTCGAATACGGATTAATATTGTGTCGAACATTTGAAATTAAACTTATTATCAGCATAAAATCTAAAAATCTACTTTTTGTGTGAGTCATTGGGAAACAGTATAAGCTTTAATTTTCGTATTTGACAGATATTGGTATAATTTATTTATGGAAGCAAGTAGATACTTTTTTTAGCAGAGAAGATTGCCGTAATTGTGATAATTTAAGGCCCACAAGATAAAATAAAAGTTTCAGTCACCTAAAGACTTCTATCTTGTCATTTACAAAAAATTAATTCGCACAATGAATACTTATGATATTTTTCAAAAATTGTTGTACATTTACTTGAAAAAATGTTTGAATTAGACCGCCAACCGAGTTTTAAAAGTGAAACATAATCACTGAACACAGATAGATACATTGAAAATCTGAAAATCTGCCCTAATTATGAATCTTATCTCGATACTTCGCTTTACGCTAAAAGGACCATTTTTGAACAAGAACAATCAAGAAAAACGTGTCTGGTCGTAATCTTTAACACATGAACAGGTTCCAAATATTTCACACAAACACAACTGATGATTCGATGGATGATTTTACCACCCAGTCGATGAAACATGAGAATACGAAGACGAAGATATAAGATCAGTGAATTCTTAAAAATCCACCTTCCATGACTCCAGTGCTGCCCTAGTCTAGTCTGACTTGACTAGATGACTATGACTATGACAATTAAAACGGTTACTACTACATTAAACTTTAAGCTTTTTCAAAAATTACTTTTGCTGCTAGCAAAACTTGCTAAAATCTGCTTCTCCTACCATTTCTATTCCTATCCTAATTCCTTAACTATTATGAAAGTAAAAACGTAAAAAGTAATGAAAAAGTGAAAAACAGAAGCACTAGCTTTAAACTTGTAAGACCTCCTTGAAAAACATGATATGAACTTTAAAATAGTAAGAATCAGTGATTAAAGCCGATCAGCTGATCTGCCGAACACGAATTCACTAGCAAAAATATTATCAATTATAATAACGCAAGTTATTTTGTAGTTTTTTGAAGATTTTTAGTTAATAATTTATAGTTCAACTACTTCCTGACTAATAACTAAAGTTTGAGATGGGTAAATTAGTTTTATACGCTTACTCACTCAGCTCCTGCAGTTGGCGAGTTAGAACTGGTAGGTAAATCATTCATAATTTGACTCATTTACTGTCAACTGCTACGGCCTACTAGTTAGATTTTACAGCACACTAAAAAACTGCTCATTTAATTGACTTATTTGTATTTGTATGTACATGGTATAGCTTTGACCTACAAAGGAATTCCATACAATGTCAAGTCAGTTAGTGAAAAGGTAAATAATAATTTTAGCTAAATAATCAATCATGTGTGAACTACTTTTTCGTTAGGTTGTAACTACTTTCTGCTTATTATATATTATAATATTATAAAGCACAAATTATTTATTTGCAGAGCTCTAAGGATTTTTTGGCAATTAATCCAGCAGGTCAAATCCCAGTACTAAGTGTGGACGGAACTTTCATTGCGGAATCGGTGAGTTTGGTCGTAGTCGTGTGAAATTACTTCCCTATACCTCAGACCTGGTTTTTTAGTTTAATAAAAACACATATTGCAAACAACAATTCATTAAAAAGTAATATATTCTTTTTAAAAAAGTTGTTTTTGTAGATTCTTATTAAATAAATATTGCAGTTAGCCATCATGGAATATTTAGAAGAACGATATCCTGAGAAGCCTTTACTTCCAAAAGATATCCTTCAAAGAGCTAAGGTTAATAAAATTAGAGACAATTTATATACATTTGTGACACACGTATTCTGAACTATAATTCCAAATGTCGGCTTCGTAATTTTTTAAGTTATAATAACAATAATTTACCTCCATTATTGTAAGCATTTCTTTATTTCATTCGTCGTTTGAATGTTTTTTCAATAATGCAGGTACGACAAATTTGCGAGTACATTGGAAGTGGAATTATGCCATTGCAAAACCCAAGAGTAGCAATAAAGCACAGTGATGATCCGGCT
>JAQFZC010002564.1:0-22464 GCA_034695205.1 Dicyrtoma fusca
GGCCTGAGCCTTCCGGCCTGAGCCTTCCGGCCTGAGCCTTCCGGCCTGAGCCTTCCGGCCTGAGCCTTCCGGCCTGAACCTTCCGGGTTGAGCCTTCCGGCTAGAGCATTCCGGCCAGGGCTTTCCGGCCTGAGCCTTCCGCCCTGATGCTTCAGGCCTGAGCCATCCGGCCTAAGATTTGTGGGCGGAACCTTCTGACCTTAGCCAAGCTTGCAATTCCAACTGATCTTTCTGTACTGAGCCTTCCGGCCTGATTCTTCCAATCTGAGCGTTCCATCTTAAGCTTTCTGACCTAAACCATCCGGCCTAAAGCTTACGGCATGAGCCTTTCGATCTGGGGCTTGCGCAATAGGAATTCGGGCCTGAAAATTCCGTCATAAACCTTCCAGGTTGAATTTTTCGGCCTGAACCTTCCAACCAAAAACCTAAACCTCTCGTCCTGAGCCTTCCAGCATGGCCTGAATCTTTCATCCCGACACTTCCGTCCTCAGGCCTAAGCTTTTCTGAGGGTTCCGGCCTGCGCCTTCCAAACTGAGGCTTCCGAACTGAGCTTTTCAGCCTGAGCCTTCCAGCCCGAGCCACCACAACCTTCCTGCCTAACCTATTCGGTTTGAGCCAGAGCTTTGCGACTTGTGACTTTGTTCCTGAGCCTTTTGGCCTGAACCTTCTTGCATGTGCCTCTCAACCTGAACCTCCTTCATAAATATTCCGGCCTGAATCTTTCGGCCCGACACTTCCGCCCTGATCCTTCTGGTCAAAGCATTCCAGTTTTAGCCTACCGGCATGAGCCTTCTGACTTTAGCATTTCTAATTGAGCCTTCGGCATCAGCATTTCAAAGTCAACCATCCGAACTCAGCCCTATTACTTCAGCATTTCGTCAAAAGCACCCATGCCTGAGCATACCTTAATGAGATTCCTAGCATGCGCATTCCAGCTTGAGCCTTCCAACCTATGCCTTGAAATCTGGCCTGAGATTTCTGGCCAAAACCTTCCGGCCTGAACCTTCATACCGATGCGATGCTTACCGACCTGTGCCTTCTAGTCCGACATTTCTGGCCAAAACCATCCGGCTTTAGCCTACTTTCTTAAAAAATCCGGTTTAAAACTTCCGGTCAGAGACTTCCGGCCTGAGCATTTCGACGTGAGCCTTCGGACCTAAGCCTTCCGGCCTGAACCTTCTAGCCTGAGCATACCACCCGCTGCCTTCCGGCATAAGACTTCTGGTCTGAGCCTTCCGACTTGAGCCTTCCGGGATGATCCCTCTGCTCTAAACCTTCCGACCTTAACCCTCTGGCCTGAGCCCTCCGTCCTGAGCCATCCGGCTTGAGTGGTCCAGCCTGTGCCTCCCGGCCTGAGCCTTCCAGCTTAAACCTTCCGGCCAAAATCTTCCAAACTGTGGTTTCCAAGCTGAGCCTTCCGAACTGAGCCTGTTGACCTGAGTCTTCCAATCTGAGCGTTTCACCTTAAGCTATCTGACCTTAATTATTCCGACCTAAAGCTTACGGCATGAGCCTTCCGACCTGAGGCATGCTCACTTAGCCTTCGGATCTGAGCCTTCCGGCCCGTGCCTTCTTGCTTGCTTGAGCCTACCATCCTGAGCCTTCCACCCTGACCCTTCTGTGTCTATCTGCGTGAGCTTTCCGGCTAGTGCCTTTTGGTCCAGGAATCTGGACCTAAACCTGCTCTCCTGAGCCTTCCAGTCTAAACCATCCCGCTGAGCATTTCGTCGTGCGTTTTTTCGCCAATTGCCTTCGGGCTCGAGCCTTCCAGCTTGAGCCTTCCAGCTTGAGCCTTCCAGCCTGAGGTTTTCGGCCTGAGCCTTCAAGCCAGAGTATTCAGGCATGAGCCTTCAAACCTGAGGGTTCCTGCCTGAGCCCTTCTGCCTGAGCTTTCAGGCTAGTGCCTTTAGGCCCGACACTCTCTACGTAAACCTGCTCGCCTGTGCCACCCTACCTGAGCCTTTCAGCCTAATCCTTCCGGCCTGAACATTTCGACTTAAGGTTTGCATCAAGAGCCTTCAGGCCTGAGCCTTCCGGCCTGAGATTTCCGGCCAATGCCCTTAGGCCAGAGCCATTTATCCTGAAATTTTTCGACTTGAGCCTTCCATCCTGAGCCGTCCGGTCTGGGACCATACGGCCTGAGCCCTCTGGATTGAGCCGTGAGCCAGTCGACCTGTCTTCCGGTCTGAGCTTTCCGGCCTGAACCTTCGTGACTGAGACTTCTGGATTAAGGCTGCTGGCTTTAATTTTTCGGCAGGAGCATTCCGGCCTGAGCATTCCGGCCATAGCTGTCTGTCCCGAGCGTTTCGGCATGAGGCTATCGGTCTGAACCTTCTGGCTTAAACTTGCCAGTCTGAATCTTCAGGCCGGAGCCTTTTGAACTGAGCCTATGTCTATGGCATGAGCCGATGTCTTATGATACTTTGTGTGAATTGTGTTAAAACAAACAATTTGTTTTATAAAAACGCTTAAATGTGCTGCGCGCTTTGAAGTTGCTCTTTGATAGAGACCGTGCATGCGCTATTCGATGTACAACGTTTAAAGTTGATCGTCTGCCTTCGACTCGGAAAAGCACAGGTTAATAGTAGTAAAACAAATAGTTTCCTGTTGTGCAGTTTGTGTAAACCCAATCGACGTTTTCTAAAAGAGAGCTTAGTCAACCTTTATTTTTTCATGGCGCTTCGAATGAAACCATTGCAGTTACCTACATTTAGTTGGGAAACGGTGGAGAAGTACATTGCACTACGTGAATCTCGTTACAAATAGGTAAAATGAAAACATTTTTTTTGCAAATTACGCAACAATGATCAATTTATGGAAACAAACACTTCCTTCTACTCTGTGTGATGTTTTAATTGCGCTTTGAATGAGACCAAAGACGTCCAATTCGGTTATCAGCTGTTTAGTTTCGTTGCCAGTTTCAGTCGGAATGCAAAGTTTTACCCAACTTTTGTTTTTTCGGGAAGTGCGGAAATAAAATTAACGTTTTTCAAAAACTGTCTTTTTTACGTCTCTCCGCTTTCCCCTGCGCTTTAAATGAGACCGTAGTCGTTACTACCAGTTTATAAATGGTGGAGGAGTTCATTGCAATACGTGGAAATTGTCAAAAACAGGTAAAATGACAACGTTTTTACAAATTATGCAAGAATTAACCATTTTTTGGGGAAAACGCTTTTTTCAACTTCTTTTTGTTTTCAAATTGCGGTTCGAATGAGACCAAAGGCGTCGATTAACCACTTTTTGAGTTTATAGTCACATCTATCGTTGCAATGCAAAATTTAGCCCAACATTTGTGATTCTTGTGGATTTACGTAAATCCAATCGACGTTTTTCAATAAACCAACTCTGTTACTCCACTACAATTTTCATTGCACTTCGAATGGGACCACATACGTTGCAATCAGTTGAGATATGGCGGAGGAGTTCAATACATAACGTGAAAATCGTCAAAAACAGGCCAAATTTACGACGTTTTTAAGAATTGCGAAATAGTCCATTAAGTTTTGCAAAAACACTCTTCAGTGGGCTCTTCATTTTGAAGTTGTGCTTCGAATTAGACTATACTCGTCTTATTCGGTGTACAACGTTTTGAGTTATTCAACTGCCTTTGACTCAAAAAAGCAACAATTAATAGTAAGTCCAAATTTACTACTTTTTTAAAAATTGCGCACGACCGGACAATTTTTCGGGAAAAATGCTATTTTCAATTTGTTTTTGGTTTCGCATTGCGCTTCAAATGAGACCAAGGGTGTCGAATTCGGTTGAGAACTTTTTGAGTTTCTGGTCACTCCTGTCCTTGCAATGCAAAATTTAGCCCAGTTTTGTGTTTTTTTTTGGATTTACGTAAATTCAATCGATGTTTTTTGAAACACCAACTCCGTTACTCCACTCCACTTTTCATTGCGCTTCGAATGTGACCACAAACGTTGAAATCGGTTGAGATATGGCGGAGAAGTTCATTACTTAACGTTAAAATCGTCAAAAACAGGCCAAATTTACTACTTTTTGAAGAATTGCGAAATAGTCCATAAATTTTTGAAAAAACACGCTTCAGTGTGCTCTTCATTTTGAAGTTGCGCTTCGAATGAGACTATGCTCGTCTTATTCGGTGTACAACTGTTTGAGTTATTCAACTGCCTTTGACTCGAAAAAGCAACAATTAATAGTAAGATATTGAAAATGAATCTTAATGAATAATGAATTTCTGATGGAATGGGAGCAGGCGAGTGGATTATTGTCCGTATTACCACACCGTAGGAGGAATTTACTAAACGTTAAACTTTAAACCCCAAATTAAATCGGATATCGATAACGGAATAATCGATTACAAGAAACGTGAAAATTAAATGATAATTTTATAGTGGTCTCAGTGGTCCGTTCCAGGTTCACAAATTCCAGTCCGTTTCGTTCCGTTCCAAGGGTTAGGAACGGACCATTAATATCCGGACCGGACCGGAACGGAACAAAGTTTTATGGTCCGACCCCGAAAATTTTTGTTTCATGAAAATAATAATTCGTCCCAAAGTTAACTTTTGGAAATGTAGGGACATTCTTTTCCTTATTTATTAATTAGCATCATGCCTATGTAATATATTTCTTTGATATATTATAATAATTTATAACAATTGCTCATGGCCTTCGTTAGGACTGACGCTTATGACATCACGTTTATGATGATAACGTTTGAAACCTGTAAGTAGCAGCCATTATTAGCTGGAATTGGAGATGTGTTAGTTACTAGTTTTTAGTATTTTTGAAACTGTAATTTGTTGCTTGACCATTTTAAAAGCGTTAGTTACTATACGAATGGTTTTAAAAAATGTTTATTACAAGTTTTGACCGATTTGAAAAAGCTACATAATTAGTAGTAGAATACACCTTTTCCCGTTTATTACATGGTGCCATTCGAAATATGCACTAAGTTTTCGGATTATGCATTAATTATGCATTTTATGCAATTTATGCAAATCCAAAAAAAAAATTTGACATTTTTGGATTTGTACTAGTGTCAAACATTTAAAAAAGATCAATATGCTGTCGCATCATTATGCAAATTAAGCAAATTATGCAATTTGATCGCCTTATATATGGATTTCCTCCTTGGTTTCAATGGACAAACTTCGGATTTCTGTGATTACATTTTTAACCTTTCTTTGAAGGATGAAATTTTTTCCATAAACAGATTGTAGAGCTCAGTAATTGTTAGATCTGGTTCTTTGAATTCTTCTTGTGTGTTTGCGCCTTGAAATGATGTCTCAGTTGCGAGGTTACCACACGTACCAGGTTTTATGCTTCTTCGCTTGCTATTTTCGGTTTTGGTTTCTACTGGCAAAGTGAAAAAAAAAGTACTCGGCCTTGGCGGTATTCGTGTATCATTCTTGATATCTCGGAGCCCTTTAACAATAATAATAATAATAATAATACTGGCAAAGTGAGAGCTCTTTTTGCACTTTGATTTTGAACTGCTACAACACGGATTCCGTACGTTTCATTAGCTAGTGGATAGGATGTTGAGGAATTTTGCTGTCGCGATATGTTTAATTAAGTTCAAGAAAATTGAGAACGGATATTGATGGATTAAGGCTGATATTGCACTTTGGAGTTACTAGACGTACTAGAAAACGTACTTAGAAAACGTTACTATTTTTTTTAAAGTACGTACTCGTTTTCCACTCAATTTGGTATTTTCACAATGCAATTACTAGGGAACGAAATCAACTTGCTTTCATCCCACCACAAACAAAACTGTGAACTGTGCAGAAAATACGGGCGAGGGCACTATTGCAAGACTGTCCTGTCAAGTGTACTACTCTGCTAATTCCTTCAACAACCAGGAAATGCATGCCCGATGGACGCTGCTACCCTTATCGTTTACTTGTGAACCAAGTAATTTTCCAAGTTGGGGAACACAAAAGCTAATATGCCAAACCGGTAGTTTCTCCATTTTTATATACGTGGATGCATTTCGCCAATGTATTTTAGAAACTATGGAAAATATTGGCATTTAAACGCTCCACACTGCGCAGTAAGTACCCGTTTTACAAATGAGTTGAGAGAATTCAAACAAGAAACTTACCGAATTATCATTATATAGCATTCACGGAATACCTAGAGTGTCACATAATTTTCAGACCTAATAAAACAATCAAGCAAAGAACGGTAAATATTTTCGCAGAAAATTTAAAGTCATATCCAGCATAACTCGCACAAGCGATCTCATGAATGGGTACGGGATGGAAAATTAATCCTATTTGGACGTCCCTGCTAAAAGAACATGTAACATGTAGGTGCTGGAATGTTTATTTGAACTACATAATTGAATCCTGTTATCAAATTAATTCCTATCTATTGTCACTTAAGAAGTTTCCAGTTCCTATCAGGAAGGAATGTATATCCAATATCCTAAAGCTTCAAAAACTGAATAAACCTATTTTTTATGCAATTCATTAGCTCCATGTTATTATTCAATAAGAAAAGTATAACACCAACTCTTTATTACGCTTGAATCCATCCAAATTAATAAAAATTTAAGCTTCATTGAAAAAGCATCCCTCAAATTATTTAAGCTTGATACTCTTGGTGACGTGAGACTTAATGCCGGACAACTCTCCCCCATATCGTTCAGTTTCAGTGCGAGCCATACGGACCTAGTAACAAACAACGAAAACAAGTTAGCGTTACAAATGTCACATTGTAAACACCAGGAGTTGAATGTATGTATGACGAAAAATATGACCCATACCTGTCCCTTCCTTCGAATTTTAGCTTTGCGAAACTTCTCGCGATGTTTAACACGTGGATTCCGTTGCTCCTTCTTCCTGTGAGGCATAAGTCCCTTATTCTTAGCCATTTCGTAGGTGATCTTCCGTTTCTCAGCTTCCATTCCTTCTTCTTCTCCCTCACCTTCATTAAATGCTTCCATTGCTCTTTGAAGAGACTCGTCATATTCTGGGTTGTCTGCATCACCCTCCGCTGCAAGTTTGGGTCTTTTCGCAGACTGAGGAATATCAATTGATCTTAGAGTGGTAAGATCCAAAGAAGCTAGCTTCTTGACATTGAACTGGCTAAGCTCTTCCAATAGTCGACGATACTGAAGAATTTTTTTCACGGACGGGTGACTCGCTGAATCCGAAGCATTCGTAGAGCGTTGAAATAGAAAGAAGGAAATGTTGATGCAGTAGCTGCAATACAAACAAGGAATCATGAATCTAAATAAATTCTGCACTTACTTACCATAACCCATACACTCTGATTCTATGAATTAAACAATAACAATTAACAATACTAGGTATATACATAATAATAAATAAAACATACTTTGTTAGCAGATGAAACTTGGTGTCGTAATATTTTTTAAGCACAGGACGTTCTTCGTCATCCATTATCATTTTCAACTCGGCAACCTCCTTCATTTTATCTACACAAATTGTGAAACAAAGTTACATAAATAATTTTTTCGCATTTGACCAATTAACCCGCGTCACAAAATAAATTATGTACACAGAAGTTTAAAATACCGTTAAATTCTGCTAGTAAATGAGGTATCTCAGGGCACTCTCTCTCCACTAACTTCCGCCTTTCTGCTGCGCTCAGATTATTCAAGTCAACCTTCAAAATTTCTTTTCCAACTTGTTTCTTTTTGGCTGAGCTTACGTCTGTTTTTGTTGGTAAAAAGTCGGCAAAATCCGACTCGTCTAATTCAGCTGTTAGCCGCTTCTGTATCGCTTTCGCTTCTTCTTCTTCCAACTCTGCCTTCTCAGCGTCCTCCCCTTCCATTCCACCAAAATCCTGATCTACATAATCTGTATTATGGAAAAGTTTGGACTTGCGACCCCATGCACGGCTGTCCGGCAACCGAAAGTCATCCCCACGTTTGTTCCCCAGTATATCTTCGTCATCGTCATCATCATCCTCATCCTCTTCTTCGTCACCCAAGTCATCATCTTCGTCCGAACCCCCAAAACGTTCCCCATCGCCGCCTTCCTCATCGGATGAATCCAAATTCAAGCCGTACACTTCCTACACACCAAAACAGAGAGAAAATGATTACATGGTTACATAATTCATCGAATGTATACCAATAAAGCGAAATGTTAATGTAGCAAAACTTCTTTATTTTTGTATTAGCGAAATAAAAATTCGAAATAGCGAAAAGCTATTGCTCAATCTACTGTCAGCGGTCAAAAATAAATAATTACAGCTCGAAATACACAACACTGAACCACAAGTACATCGTCGAAGAAAATACAATTTAACACATACAAATAATCGAAAGCGGTCAATATTAACTCAAGGTGAGACATTGACATTAGTTACTAAATACAAAATATTTCCAACCTGTTCATTATCGGAGTCTGCACTTCCGGGAAGTCGAGAGCTTGATTTCCTTTTACTTTTTGCTACTAACTCTTGTTCTTTAGTTGAATTGAATTTATCAATTTCATCGTCTAAGATAGCTTCAAGTTCATTTTCCTCGTCTGATGATGCAGCATTCGGCAGTGCGTTGATTGCTGTCTTAGCCTTTTTAAAGCCCACTCGTCTGAAGAAAAAAAGAACACTAATTATAATTAAAGTAGAAAGACAAACGATCATAAACTTGGCACTTAGGCATGAATGATGAAATCCATACACAAAAACATGGATACACGTCCTTTTAGGTCACGAACACAATAATAATTATTACAGTCCATACACTTGAACTTTAAATCATTCAAATATATAAAAAGTACCTAACTAAAACACTTACCGTTTACCCATGATTAAATTGTCAAATTCCCCATACAAAGTTTACAATGTCAAAGGATGACCGAAATGCACGTGTGGCAGGTTTCAATTTTTCAAAAATAATCCCGATTCTACAAAATTAAGTTGACACTACTTTTGAAACTGAATTGAGAGCGATGAAGAAAATACACTAAAAATACTATGAATTATTTAGCAGATATTACATTTAGTCACAAACACAACTAAATTGTTACAATTACCATTTATCGCACCATCTCGAAAGTGGAAACTTGGAAACATGTGCTTTAATTTTGCCTCGCAAGAATACTGAATACAAAAATTCGTCGCATGTGAGAAGTTCAAAATTCCGCGCTGAACGTAGTTCGTTGGTGAATGATGAAGGAATGAAAAATGAAATTGGAAGATGCCGTGGGGAGTGCCACGATAATACTTCGACAAGCCGTTGCTAAAATAATAAATAAATATAGTAGTAACGTAACGCCTTATATGTGAACGGTCCCTAAATGTGGTCACTTGCTGTCGTTTCTGAACTGGTAGCTGCAAAAAAAAGTTTGGGTGCAAATGAAAGCCTGTCCACATCCACTCCTCTTTTGGTCGTATAATTTGGAAGTTCCTGCTTAAAAAATCGAAAGCGTAAACATTCGAAAAAGACAAAATTCAGTTTTAACTTTTTTGAAATTCAATACGGCTGAATTCAATTTCCAATATTTTGGTTTTAGTCTTTTTTTTGCTGAAGGTATTCACGTGTAGACTGGTTCTTTAGGCACTATTTCAAAACAAAGTGGATGATTTTATTTTTTCTGGTTGCTGGCAAATAAAATCTAAACGAAAACAGCCAAAAAATGGGGCAAGGTCCTAAATGTGATCACCCACTGTTTCACTCATTTGAACAAGGTGAGAGGTGTAAAAATGCTTTAAATAGTTTCTGTTTGTACAACAGTATAATGATGCTTAATTTATGTTTATTGTTACTTACGACTGATATTTTTGGTAGCAAAATGCCATGAATATCCCAATACACTTGCATTACAAATTACAAAATGTAATTCGAGACAAGAACCGAACTAATTTTAAACGGTTTTCCCAATTTTAAATTATTGTTATTAAACACTACGCCGGTGCGGTGTTCCTAAAAGCCATTGTTTCCTTGATTATACTATTTCGGTTTCTGTTTGGGTTACATTTTTGGGAAAATCGCAAAAAATGTAGTTACGAAGAGCAAAATTTTTGTTTGAAGCTTAACCACGTTTATTGTTGCAAGAGTGGATTCAAAACGTGTACAAAATGTATATTAAGTGCAAAATAATGTTTAGGAGCACCTACAACCCTGATTTGAAGCGAAATCTTTTGGTTTTCGGCGTGTTCACATTTAGGGCCAGGGCCGCCAGGGGTGTTCACATTAAGGGCCCATTTGTAATTTTTAATTTTGTTATTTCTATGACTACTTTCGTTTAACACTATATAGTTTACACAGTTTTAGACAACAGCTGCTATTAATTTTTATGAACAATAAGAAATGTCTGGCAAGCATTTTGGTATGTATTACGTAGCTGAAGGCTGAAGGCTTGAATGGTAAAAAGACAGCGAGTGCTGAAGTTCGACAAAAATCAAAGTGACCACATTTAGGACGGTTGGTACTAGCATTTAATACATTTTTTTGAAATATTTTATAAACTAAAATTAATTAGTTTTGAAGCTTGGAAGTAGCAGAAGCAAGAACGGAGTTCCGAGTTGATAAAACAGTCTGTGTTAAAAAGTATTCAAATAACCCGAATTTTGATGGATGTAGATTATCACCGTCAAGAATTTGGAAAAAATTAGGGATTAGATTGCAGAGAGAGTCTTAAGTTTAATTAAAATTAAAGCTATACAAATTGAAAAGAATTGATCTGGAGCAGACAAATGAACACAGGGACTTCGTTTATGATTAATTTTAATATGAATTAGGTACCGAAGTACGTCTTATTTAATTTATTGAGGCCTAACTATTCTACAGCAAGTATGTCCAAGGCAAGGTAGAGCATGAAAATTGTGAATTGTGATAGTGAACTGTGTTTTTTGATTTGCCTTTTGATTTTTGTCTACTGTTAGAAAAATAAATTAATCCAAATAAAAAATATCTTGGGCATCTAATTACCCTTAGCTGGCCTGATTACCCAAGATTATCCAACAACACTCGACTCAACTCAACAATACCCCCTGAGCTTGACATGGTGACAAATGTCAATGTATGCATATCATATCGCCACCCTGGTTTGTCCATCAAATAGAAGAAACAAAGGAATACGTCATATTAGCATTTACATAGAAAAACGAGAGAAGCAAAAGACACTTCTGTACATATTTGGATGAAGTAAGGTGAGTAGCTCGTCTCCGTCTCGTGAGAACATTTCAAGTTGAATCACTGAAAGTGGGTAATGACAGACCATAAAATAATACATTATATTTAATTCTTCTCAAAGGCATGATAGACTCACAAAATATTAGTGAAGTTAGTTCACAGCATCACAGCTAATGCAATGGGCAATGCAACAGAAGGAAGCCACATCGATTGTGTACATAGAATAGAAGCCAAAGAGACTGGCTTGGCTTTTTGGACGGGGATATACTAGTACGTTACTTACATATTTTGTGAATCCTTGTAATCGTTGGGATAATAAAGAAATAAATCCTGTCAACAGAATGCAGATGTGATTTGACTGGAAGACACGTGATGAATGAATTGGAATTGACGGAGCATGAACGAGGATCATTATCACACATCAACGTAAACGTTGCACTCATTCATACACAGGCGAACCAATCCTTCTCCCTTGGGTCTTGGCAAACATTACCTCAAATAATTAATTTTTCCAAAAACCTAGTTATACTATATTTACAAAGCATCTGAAGGTAATAACATATTTTCTGGATCAGGAACGTAATAAATGAGCAGTCCCTTAGAAACAGTATGCACGCAACTCTTCAATCACTGCACCGTTGACTGTGCACTTAATTGCATTGCGATTGCACTACTGCTGGTCCAGGAACTTTTTACGGGTTTTTTTCTTCTTCCTTACCGCACGGATGATGGACACTAAAGAAGAAGGAGACAAGCCAAGCCGCGAGGGAAAGAGTAAAAGTTTTGAATGTTTCAATTTCAATAGAATTCAACAAGACATAGAAAAAGGAAAAGGCCCAGTTGTGGCTGAGTTCTCTTTTCCTGATCTCTGGTCCTCGTCTCATTCAGCTTTGAGTACATATGTATCAGTGCAACTAGTAGGCATCTCAGCAGTGCTGTGGTCTACTGGTATTTTGCCATTTGGTTCATTGTAGTAAGAAAAGAAACGAGCCCACAAGAAAGTTCATTCTTGCTTTTCTTTCTTTGTGCATGTACCTACAGGAAAGAGAGGTAAGGTAACTTTATAGGTATATAAATTATGTGATGTCAATAGTATATCTGTCTATAGGACACAACAAACCTAGCAATGCTCAGCTGGCCAGCTGCAGTCATTTCTATAAAGATTTCCTACACCCCATGGCATACGATTAAGATTAGGGGAATCTTGCAATTAATCACCACGTCCTCTCACCAACCTACATATACCTATAAGTTACAACTTCCAAATGGCACAGCCAACCGCAGCAGCAACCTATACTACAAACCCCGTCAATGTTTTTTTTTTATTTTTATTCTTTTTTCTCATATCCCTTCCTCCGTCCAGTCAAACCACATCATCCTGAAAAGAAAAGCTTCTTTCAAAAACATTACATCATAACTTGGTAAAAGTATATGGTAATTTTATCCACCCTTTCAAACATTCAACTTCAACTTCCCATTCTAGTCCCTATTATTAAAGACTGTAAGCTCGGAATCCATTAACACGCATTTATCCCTCTGTTCCCAATTCCGACTTGAGTGGGCATTAATATATAATGCATACCCTTAGCTCACTATCTAGTGCCAGAATACCTCTATAGGTATATCATTAGGCCTATAACATTTTTTTTTATTTGCTAAGCATATCGGCCTGATTTATTTTATATAATTGGCATGTTTACCATTTTTGTGGCAGCGAAACCCTGCATGGTATTTTACAAATTTTGCAAAACTAGGTAATAATTTTAATAACAGAACATTTTCCAACTGTCCAACGTATAGCGTCGGGATGTTTCCCATACCTTCAAAAATAATTTATGAATTAATTTAGCTGGCGATATAAATCTTTATTTTTTTTTTCGGTAGGGACACAAAAGTGTATCTGATAGATAATGGACACAAAGAACCGCATCAGCCCTCACTGAGAAAAGTACAGGGAATGATACAAAAGGCGAAGGTATTTAGCATAGCTTTCCGCTTTTCTTGAGATTGTGTCAATGGAATAGGTATTTGTGCTTTTTAAAGCTGCAGAGCTGGGGAAAAAGCTACTTGACCACTTTTTCTTCGTCATTTGTCTTTCAATCTCAGGAGAGTTTAAATCTGCGCTCAGTGTCGGACGCATCAGTTCCACAAAGGACGGCCAACTCCGGCAGGCGGGTAGTGGGCAATGGATGAAGGGACAGAACACATTGAAATTCGAGAAATTGGCCTTCTATTTACACTGTACGTATGTACAGTTACAGTAAAAGTACGGGCAGCGTACAGTCTACCGGCAGAAAGTTTCTCACCATCAATACTGTAATTGTTGAAAATATTTAAATAATGTATAAAGTATCCTCCCCGTTGTAATCTCGACACTTTGTACTGTAGCATTTGAATATATGTAATATATTTATGTATCTGTATCCAGATGCCAAAGCCACATCTCACGCCACTTTGTTTCTTGTGTTTCTTTAAATGCAATGGGATATAAATAAAATGAATATGCACGTGTGGGGTGGAACAAGAATGAGCTCTCTGTCCAAGTCCGTGCCTCTCCTTTATTAGCTCAACTACTATTTTTATAGCTGAGAATGGAAAAGTAAACTTGTTCTATAAAAATCAGTCTTTTCTTTTCGTACTGTAAATTGTATTTAAGATGGGAACCTATTTCATTCATATTCAGATTTACATTGCCATATTTGAATTTTTGTCCATGCAATAGTTATATAGTGTGTACTATGTGGTATGGTAGAAGGTAAGGGAAGGAATTTTCTCTAAGAAAGCTTTGACGCTAAATACAAAACATAAATGCCATCATGAATCTTGAGGGTTTGTTCCCAATTCTACTCCAGAAATTATACCTGCCACTTATTTATGCATTATATGCATGCAGGTAGTATGTTTCTTTTCTTGTTGTGATCGCGGGTACTTTTTACCAATGAGTAAATTATTACCTTTTATTAATAGAATTTCAAAAAATAAAATGTATTTCACATAAAATTACTAAATTACAATTATTTGCATTTTGTTTTAAAAAGGCAGAATTAATCGTTTACTGCATGTGTACTACAAACAACGTAAATTTCATATTTGAAAGGATACTTTTTAAAGCTAGATTTTCTAACGCTTTTAAATTACTATTAGAATACCTTTTTCTAAATGACATAAATGTTTCTAAAATTAAAGAAACCGTTTAAAATATACACGTTTTCTAAATACAATTTTAAAAAGGTGTTACAAATATGTCTACCTACCTATAATTGTTTAACATATAGAATCTAGACCGGCTATAGTCTATAGCTTCTACAGGCGCCTTGGATCATAGAAAGAACTTTAAACGGAAAGCCGAGCAAGTGGTTATGTAATATATGTTTGTTATCTTTATCTTTATTTTGTACTTGTGTGCTAAATGTCTGTATTGACATAAATGAGAATGGGATTATTGAAAAATGTCAGTATTATTGACGCTTTGTTGCTATTACTTGTGTGTCTAGTCTCTGGATCTAAATAGCTACATAGTCGGTCGGTCGGTCGGCCGGTCCTGGTTATGCTTCCCTTTAGCTTCGAAATGCGAGTGAAAAAAAAAAGTTCCAGAGTTCCAAAAGGGATGCAGTTCTACAAAGAGTAAAGAGTTACGTGGAGGTAAATATAATATCACAAGACATTCCTATGCACCCAGTAGTGCACTGTGTATACATACTACACTGGGTTGAAGAGTTGATGTGAAAGTCGATGTTAAAGAGTTGGACGGAAGGAACACCTGCAAGAATGTTTCTTGAGAGTTTTCGAGTTTGAGTTTGATCCTGTCAGTGGTCTGGGTAAATAGTCTCGAGCATTCAAACTTCAAATAGAAGGGTTGCTTCGCTTCCATTTCCATTTACATTCCCATGCTCAGCACACTGTATTGGTCTCCAGCCACATGATAAGGGAGCAGATATCGGAGTTATTACGCAAGTTGCGGTTCTACTCAAGAGCACGACAGAGTACACAATCAAGACAAGAAAACTGACTACTGCTGCTAGGACTGCATAGGTATGTCCGTCCAATCCACAATGAAACCAAATGTACACAGAACATACACAAATTCTACCCGTATTTTAGTATTTAACCTATTCGAAACTGGGGAACCATGGAAAGAATGCTCTGCAAAAGTGTTTCATTCTATAAATTAACTTTTTCAAAACAGTCAAATCTAATAAATAACACTTTTTCAAAACGGTCAAAACTAGTAAACAACACTTTTTCAAAACGGTCAAAACTAGTAAACAACACTTTTTCAAAACGGTCAAAACTAGTAAACAACACTTTTACAAAACGGTCAAAACTAGTAAACAACACTTTTTCAAAACGGTCAAAACTAGTAAATAACACTTTCAAAAGATCAAAAAACTATAACTTGCCAATTTCAAAAACATTCCAAACTAAGTATATTACGTTTCGAAAAGGTTAAGATACTGATAATGATAGTTTCAAAGTTTTAGTAAGAGTAAAGTGACAAGTGACCCATATTTATTCTCTACAAAAAGTAAAAATTACCCGTTTTTTGAAAATCTGTATTTTCAGTTTTTACTTTAGCTGAAGCGTATGTATGTGCAAACGTCGCTTCATTGTAATGTAACACATAGTTGTCAATTATGGCAGATATGTAAGTACAATTTATAGAGTTTAAGCTATACATACATAGGTACTACTATAGCCGTAGCCCATAAGCCTGAGCCAATTATCCTTAAACTAATTTCCAATTGTTGTTGTGGGGGTATCGTGTGATATGAAAACATTTCTAAGGAGCTTTAACAACTAGTAAGAGCATGAAGACATGACATACAGTGAGTCAGATGGCGTAATAAAACCACAAAAATCCCAAAGCCCATGCACAGCTGCGGTCGTATGTATGTTTCTTTACGCTGTAAAGGGATTTAAAAGAGATGCCTATTTAGTAGCAGTTCAGTGTGAGTCCCACAGTAGGTAAGTAGGTATGCACTACTAATGTGTTTCAGATCGTTTTCATTTCACAGAGAGAAAGTGGACCTACCCTTTGATGTGTCTCCATGTTGTAACTGCAGACGATCTCTCTTAGAATAAAGCATAATGTGCTCTTTTGAGTCAGCAAAACAAAACTTGGATTCAATTCAACAAAACCTTTCGTCTTTGATTCTACCAGTCTTTATTACCCTGTATTATTACATTCTATATGTATACAGATTGTATACAGCAAAATTATCGTTGCTGGATAAGGAAACGTGCACCCATATATAAACAAAAAACACACACATCATACTATGTAGTGGTGGTCTTACTGCCAGTAATCAGTAAAGTAGCATCGATGTACTTACTATACATGCAGATAATATGCCTAGTTAATGTACCTACCTCTGCAACGCTACACTTCCAACTTCAATCGAACCAATTTGAACTTAAAAGTGCCTATCTATGTATGTATTGTACTTTAGTGATAGGTATTAGTTTTGTGCCATGTCTATGTATGTATGCTTTTGAGTTCGATCGACTAAATAGAATCTTAAAAAGTAAATGTTTTGAAATAAGAGGGTGGAACATTAGAACAAAACTGTTTCCATCAGCAATTTCGATAAATTGATTTTTATTCAGAAGTTAAAAAAATCAAAAATCTGTTATTCCGTGCATATTTAAAATATATATTTGTCAACAATATTTCGATATCTATCAATTGATCAGCATAAATAAATAACAAAGTATCAAATAAATAAGCATCAAATCGCTTCGACCCGTTGGCTTGGCTTAACTATGCAACAAGGGACCGGAAAATCGTTACTAGAGGACTAGAGATCGCTTCATATTTCTGGATTCCTACCTTACACATAAACTTGTATGTAATTGAAAAGCTTGCTTGTGTAAATAAGCTGAACGGGGAATATTATATGTACGTATTTGCATCGCAATTTAGTAATATTTATTTAGCAGTTGTAACAAACAAGCAATAATTACAATTCTGATTCGTATAGGATTAATAATGTACACATATGCCAAGCAAAACAAAAAGAAAGCACAACTTAATAAAGTACATACAAATCTTTGTCAAGTAAAAGTCATCCTTATTGCCGTTGCAATTTACAATTGAAAATCACCTCTGACATGTGCAATTGTTGCAATTGTGGTCGTTCCTTCACGTTAAATGTATTCATAAGCATTTCAGTGCGTTCTAATTTCGTACCATTGTGATCATTATACAAAGAACTGAATGGCCGAGGAGGCTCAGTGGCAGGCAAAGCCATTAGGTTGCTAAACTGAAACATTTTAACAAATTTTAAACTAATCCTTAAAATCAAGTTGAGCACAGCTTTGAAGCTTTTCTTGTAAATTTTTGAAATTTCTTCCCTCGGTGACATTTCTACTGTAAAAACCAGGATGGAAAATAGGAGCCCAGAAGTAAAAATGATGAAAGAAATCATGACATTTTCCATTTTAAAGGGTTTCGGCTCATTTTGATCTCCAAGTGCAAGGTAGTTTAATTTATTATATAAAGCCGAGCCCTGCTGCGTGAACATCCAACTCCTCCCAATGTCCCTATAGTAAGAAATAATGTCATCCTTCCAGCGTTGAACTAGGCCGGTGACGGCATAGGAGCTGGCAATGTAACTAAATGCTTCCGTGTACTCGGAATCTTTCCTTAAGCCAAAAGCGAGCCAATTATTAATGAGCGAATGCTGTGATATAAAAAGTGGCTCGATCCCATAAGTCAAGGTGAGGTTCTTGCCCACAGCGGAGTAAAGTATATCCGTCCAGCCCACGCAAGCCGCCTTATTACTCTCGAAAGTCGCTATGACACAGTCCACCGTCCCCATTTCCCTCGTAAATTTCTTATTAAGCGTCCTAAGCATGTCCGAATTTCCCTTTTGAAAGAGTGACCGTCCAATATTAGAGAAAATGTTGAAAAAAACTTGGAATTCTGAATGCTGGGCTAGTTGGAGGAAATTCGTGGGGATAAAGTGTTGCTCTGGGATGGAGAGGTAAGAGACTAAATTAGACTCGTAGCCGATCCCAATTATAATCATAAATATCATCCAATGAAGGGACAAAAAATTAAGCCCGTGCGGCACCCGCACCTCCTGTCGAAGGCCCAAAACAAATGGAATAAACATGGATTTAAATAGTATGTCTTTCCAGTCCCGACTAGGATTATTATTGTAGGGGTTAAACCAAAGGAAAATGAAGTAAAATGGCATGACGAAAAAAAATGCGGAAATGATGAGCGTCCAACACAAGGGGTTGTAGGGATACACGATGGCCTTCAAGCTCACTGTCTTTGTCGCATGGGAAGTGGCAAATACGAGATTAGTAACAGTAAACGAAGTTGTAAAGTCAATCACGTGAAATCTCTCCACATTGTACGCATTCACAATTGTCACATCTGCGAGTCCATTGTAAACATCTGCGAGCATCCCAGTCCAAGTTCCGTTCCTTAATTTAGTCCCTGGACTCTTCCCCTTGGGTGCTTCTAGATCATAAGTAAAGTTAAATTTTTTCGAGGCGGATTGAATTATTGCAAAATTTGAGCCACTAAATACTTTCTTTCCATTCTCAACTCTCACATCACAATAAGGAGGCATTTTAGAGCCGGAAATCCGTATGTGACGTCCACCAACATTCACGATACTCTTTGGCCTGGGCGGAACTTGGGAAGTTAGGAGCATTTTCCAACCAATTTTCAGTATAGTGACTACCATATTAGATTCCAGCACGATCCCGCTTTGATATTTTAGAATCTTGACACTTTCATCAGCAAAGACTGACAGAAGGATTTCCTTCCTGGCGACAAAAACAAAATCCCCTCTTCGTGTAGTACCCGTGATATTTTTCAAATTGTCAAGGAAACTCCGTTTTTCTCGGTTATTGTCAAGTAGAATTATGGAAGCTACGGTGTGAGGAATCCAGTGGGTACCAAAGTTTTTTCCATGTGCTTTGGCAGCTAAGAAATTATGAATATTTTTGTAATTTAAAACTGGATGTTGGAAATTGGCAATAAAGCTGTGCTTAAAGTCTAAATTTTCGGAAAGGACTTGAATAAAACCGTTTCGATTTTTTTCTGGAGGTTGATAGCCTATCAAATGTCGCAGCTTCTGTTGCAGGTCACTATCCCAGTCAGTAGCCGTTTTTAAGTGTAAACTCTCGATTTTGATTTTAGATGCTGAGCTCACAGTAGTAGGAATGTGCAAATAGGTGTGGAGAAGAAGTATAACTTTAATTGCAAGCATTGTAACTTCAATAAAAATAATTGACTCTTGAATTCTAATTTGCGACGACCGTGGTGAGAGTGAAACACTTCCGCTTCTCGACAAAGACTAAAAAATTAGACACTTGAGCTTATTCCTTTTGTATGTACCTACAAACAAGTAGCGAACGGGAGCGGATTCTTATTTCTCATTTTGCATTTCATTTGTTTAATGGGTTATTGAATTGACAAGTATCGATTATTTATCTTAAATTAATGATCAGCTCAACTGATACTTTCTTTTCGTGAACAGTTGATTCTGTCTGAACTGTCATACTCTTGCCCACTCCCTCCATTGAATAATGAGAAATTTTCAGATATTTTTCCGGAGTAAATTTAATAGCTTTGTAACCTACGACAAGCTCATTTCAAATTCACGATTGATTGGCAAAACTTTAAGTATTTTAAGAAATTACTTCCTTTTAAACTGGTAGCCACTTAATAAAGTGGATATATATAAATAATATATATCCACAGGACTGGAAGCCCACGAAGGAGAGCGTTAACAGCATTGTTGTTGGCTTCGTTACACCAGTGATGTTATAAATAGCTTGTTATAAGGACTTTTAAATAATAAATGGACATTAAATTCCAGCCCAGCTGTGAGTAGTTTACATAATATACTTTATAACTAGCAAGGTTAAATCACTCTGATTGTACACTTCGAGAAAGGAACAAGTTATACAAGAACGTTTGGTAAAAACACTTAGCTTTTAAAACTGAAATATGTTGCTTAGCTTTGGCTTGACTTTAACTGGCTTTCACCTTCCATGCCTTGTGGGTCTTTGCATTGTGTTTGACTGACTGTCCGAAAATAAAATACCTTTCTCTTCAAGCTTCTATGTGAATGCTTGCGATTATTAGGTCGACGAAACCCACATTTTTGCACATTTTGGAAGACATCAAAATATAAAATTCACATGACTGCCTATAATTATATGATTGTACAAATAATTCGTTTGAGTTCTTTTCTTCTATATATGTAATTACACGCAAAAAAGAAATAATCGAGCTACAGTTACAGACCATGTATCATTGGAAAGCTCTCGACGAGTGGAGGACCGATCCGCTTTTGCCGGTGAAAGTATACGCCAATCTTGGGGTCTCGACTCGGTTTTATTTGTCGCAGTATGTACAATTCTTATGGGCTTCAAGCACTAAGTGCTACATACATACTCGTACGTTCTTATCGTATAAATGTACATACCACAAACATGTACAGGTGTAACGAAAACGAACCGTCAACCGTAGTTGCACAGCAAAACCTTTTGCTTTTCGACGTAATCACATTTAGGGCCTATTTGGATTTTCCTGGTTTTCCTGACTTGTTTTACTTGTTACAATAAAATGTGCTTTAAAAAGTTCTGAACAACAATTGCTAATAATTTTTGTCAAAAATCACGAAAGTCTGGCAAGCATTTTAATGTGTACTACAAAGCTGAACACTTGCATAGTAAAATGATAGCGATTGCTGAAGTTCAACAACAATGAAGCTAACCACACTTAGGACAGTTACTACCAAACTCGAAGGAGCCATACAGTGTTCAAGCATGTCCCAAATTGATCGCCATGCATTGCCTGGTCTTTAAAAATGTAAACATGGGCCAATGGCAGCATGACACATTACATGTGTAATTATGTACCTATGTATAATCACTCGTCCGAATTGAAACAATCAATAATTCATTTGATGGGCTAATCATGTAATCATGAGCATTAGGGATAACTAGACTGAAGCTACATAAGCCAATTGTACTGCAAGAATACTCATTGATATCATTTCCATTTAATCACTAAATAAAGTACTACACATATTGCTAGCGGTTAATCCACGTGTAACATCGCTACTCCTTAAAATATTTATTTATTCCAAAACATTGTTCATTCTAAAAGACTTACTCGTTCGTTCTAATCTAATGTATTCCCATTGGCCAAAAAATGTAAACTGGATTTGGTCTTTGGACTTAAATCCATAATTCACTTAATTATTGGTCAACTGATACCGCGGAAATAGAATACCTATATTACATATTGCATAGCTGTCTAAATTGCATATTATATACACAGTATATCTTTCAATTAAACGTGCACTTCGCAACAATGTATATACATATATATATTCTAACCAAAACAAAATTGATGTGGATGAATAATTAATCTACATAAAAGTAAATCCACCTGTAATACGATCTGTGTAATCAGAAGCAGTATTAAAATATAAAAATCGGGCGCCCTTGTAGGCAGACCCTACATGCAATAAACCCAACGAAAAAAGATTAGCTTGATGTGTTAAATCATAATCAAAATATTATTGTCTGTACTGCATTGACTGCATAGCTGTAACGTCATCACAATTCAAGAAATAATTTATTGTAGTTCCCTTCTCACAGATTATTGAAAGCAGGGTGACAGGGCGCATTGCGACTGAATACAAATACATAATAAAAAAAATGCTTAGCTACCAGTACAAACGTAAGCATAAGAAGATTGGCAATGAGTTAAAATTCTATAAATTACCGTAAGTACAGTTGGCCAAGAAATAATTCTTAGACCTTAGGTAATGGAATGCTGCTCATGTTTCTGGTGCGAAGGAGCTATTAAAACTAATAAGGAGATCCGACAAGAAAAGATAATCAGAAGATTGCTTATAGTCATAGCCGTAGCCATCCAGCCAATAATAGCTAATAAATTGAAGTGGCTAGGGTCTAAACTATTTATAAGAGAAATCGGTGTCAATTTACTGTCATCAAGATACGAACCAGAAATGACAGTCTCATTTTATTAATATCACTAAAGCTTAACCTATTCGGAACTGGCAACCATGAAGTTGCTTACTGTTCCCAACGACAAATTAAGATTTTCAAAAAAGCCAAAACTAAAAATCAACAATTTCCAAAACATCATAATTAGAATTTAACATTGTCAAAAAGGTCAAAAAGTCAAAACTAGAATGAACGCTTACAAAAAGGTAAAAATTAGAAATGAACACTTTCAAAAAGGTCAAAACTAGAAATGAACGCTTTTAAAAAGGTCAAAACTAGAAATGAACGCTGTTAAAAAGGTCAAAACTAGAAATGAACGCTTTTAAAAAGGTCAAAACTAGAAATGGACGCATTCAAAAAGGGCAAAA
>JAQFZC010002565.1:0-22461 GCA_034695205.1 Dicyrtoma fusca
TTACCCGTAGGCCTACGGTCTGTAAGAGGCCAGTTAGAAGAGAAAAAAAACAAGGGGCGAAGCCCCTTGTTTTTTTAACCATTCATGTTTTGAAAAAATGTAATTATTGTTGTTCCAGTGATTGCTGTATTACGCGCTTTAAAAAAAGTGTTACAGAACTTCTTGCTTCCAAACACAATAATATTGTATATTTACATATGGGTTCACAAATTCAAATAAAAGTGGAACTATATACACAAATTATTGTTCCATTCATTCCAAAGAAAGCTTTTTCTCCAAATTCCCAATTTCTCAAAATATTTTGTGTGTAAATTTATGCTTCAAAAATCCAGTTTTAAAGAAACCAATGCCCATTGCATATTGCTTAATTCTTCCAGTAAAAAGAAAACTTAAAATATGAGTAAAACCTATCTGTAAATATGTCGTAGGGAATAAATCCCTCGTGGGCTACAACATATTTCCCAGTCCCAAGCGCTTCTACAGACACTATTCCACTTTCTACACATTTTAGATGGCTAAGTTTCTCTATTTTTTTTGGTCTACCGTTTTCACTCCTTTTTCTCCTTCTCACTACATATGCACACTTTTACACCCGTGCTTCCTTTCCCCTCTTTCACCACACACACACACACACACACACACACCCAAACTCACATTAGACGCATAAGACAGAAGCACTGTGTCCTCTCTTCCATTCAGTATAGGCAGAGAAAAGCATCGCTATATTTGCTACGTTTACATTATATTACGTCTGTTTTATGTGATAGTTGGTGTTCTGGCGTTGGGAGTGCAGAGCGAGAGACAGATGCAGTCATAGGAACGAAAGGCGAAAGAAGAAGAAGAAGAAGCTACTTGAGCAGATAGACAGTGCAGTGTACGGGAGGTGTGTGTGAAGATGAGATATATAGATATATCCGGAACATGGGAAGAACACCCTTATATCTAATTCTACTTTGTATAACATTCTACGATTCAACATGGCCAAAAAAAGACCCAGTGCTAACTTAGGATATCTACTTCCATGTCTTCTTTTCAGTAGTACGGCCACGGTTCCTACTTAAGGGCTTTTCATTTACTACCTTGCGCTCCAGGAAAACTTGTTGGACGTACATGTGTAAGAATTATTGTACCCGAGATTTCTTGACTGAGTATTCTTCACTTTTTAAAAGAATTTCAAGAGTATTTATGTGTGCAGTTTTTCTTTTTTTTTAAACTGTATTTTCGTGTGTTGTAAAAAACTAAACAAAGTGTTTCCTTTTTAAACCAGCGCACTTTTTTTGGTGCTTTACAAAAGTGCTTTTTCTAGAAATTAACCTTTTCACAATTGTCAAAACTAGAAGTAACATTTTCAAATCATTCAAACACGGTAATGAAGACTTTCAAAAAGGTCCAAACAATAATATAAATTAACATTTTAAAAAACATGTGAAACAATAAATTAACATTTTCAAAAAGATAGAAAACAAGAAAGTAACACTTACAACAATACCAAAATTAGAAATTAACACTTTTAAAAAGGTCAAAACAAGAAACCAACATTTTCAGAAAGGTCAAAACAAGAAATTAACACATCATCAAAAAGATGTAATACTAGAGATAGTACCGTTTTAAAAAGGTTAACCTTTTCGAAAGAAACGGTAGCATAATTAAATAAAGTTATAAAAAAAACATACTGCCGTAGTATATGGAAGCTCCCTGACTACATTACTGGGTCCATCCCTCCCCACTCATGCTTCAACTGCAGCTTTCAGCTCTGTCTGATCGTGAGTGCATTCCCTGAAAAACTCTGTTTTTTTTCTTTTGGAACTCCAGCTGAAAAACTGCCGTTCTGCTCTTTTAGACTATACTGTGAGTTGTGTGTGTGTGTGTGTGTGTCCGTAGAGAGAGAGAGCGAGCAAGAGAGAGCGAGAGAGAGAGCGAGATGTACGTGAGTTTCTTGCCGAGTTTCTGCTTCTGTGTCCCTGTGTTGGTTTTCGCTTGCTCACTCGCTCCCATCTCCTTTCCCCTTCAGTCTTCAGTCTTTGAGCTGCTCATCCCGAGCTTCAGTTTCAGTTGAACATTTGCTGTAGACGCAAGCGGACAGAAGCCCACAGCACCTTCTTTGCACTCTCGTACGACAGTACTTCAGAGACGAACTAATAGACACACACACACACAGTCTTCTTGGCTCAACGGAGAAACAAGTACGGATAGATTGCTTCTTTCAATTTCCAACTCAAGTCGTATCCTTCTCCATCTCATCTACCTGATCAAACCATCTGTAGTTCTCCAAGCTACGTACTACCTACTTTTATACGTAGGTATCTACATCCGCTTATTGTCACACTACACACACCGCAACACACACAAATACATTGCTTTGTTTGGGCCTGTTTTCTTTTTTTCCCCTCTTTCGCCCTTTCTTTCCACCGGAATTACATGGATTGGAAAGGTGCAGCGGCGGTGCGAGGAATGTTTTGAGTAGTGCAGTGACGGGGAAAGGGACCGATTTTTGACGATTTTTTTTCTAAATAAAAAAAATTGAAAAAATAAAAAACTTTTGAAAAGTGTGTGATTGTAAAGAAATTGGCGGTTTTTAAAAAGTGGACTTTGACGAGGGATTTTTTTGGTGGAGAAAATAAAATTGCGTATGCCTATGCCCATGCCTATATCTGGCAGGCACCTTTGGTGGTGGGTACGCGGCTGAATTCCTGTGAAGTGCAGATCGGCAGTAGATCCTAGACTAGACTGCTCTATGCTCCTACTCTCACTGATCACAAGAAAAACATGGGGAAGGTCGAAGAGTTGTTTTTGTATTACTTGGGATATCTTCATCTGAACTAAAAGTGTGTATCTCTCACTCCCTGAACGAGCTCTATTGGTAGATGTGAAGGAAACCAACTGAACCGTCAACCGTCACCACTACTTCCCGTATTTCAACTTTCTCAAGTATTTCTTGAAAACCAACATAAATAATTCTACATTTGAAAAACATAAAGTAAAAGTAGGAAATACGGATCCAGAGAAATTGTGAGTGTAAGAGAAAGTGAGAGAGAGAAAGTGAGAGAGAAAGTGAGAGAGAGTGAAAATACTCGAGTGTAGATGTACTGGCAACTAAAGTTCAGTTAAAGAAAAAGTAAAAGTAAAGTGCAGTCTATAGCATACATATAGCGGCAGTGGCTATATAGAGACATATAGGCATTTATCTATCTGTCTATCTAATAGGCGTCCCCTGTCTATCTCTGCATCTTCTTCTTCTTCTTCTTTGCCATCGCATCGCCTTCGCCTTCGCTTCTTGGTTTTGAACTGAACGGGAAAAAAGAGGGGAAACGGCCTGTAGAAAAAGTATTTCTTAAATTCTTATATTTCTATAAAGAAATTTACAAGAAATATTTCTAAACTTACATACATCACCAGCATTGTGATAGTGCGGATGTTGTAGCTCGAGAAACTAGAGGATCCAGCTAGCATCGTTACTGAAGAAGCAAAACTAGACTTTTTTCCCCATTATATGCATCTTTTCAAAGACGTGTAGGCTAGGATTTGACAGTTTGTGCATTTAAAAAAGATGCAAATCAAACATATTACACATTTTTGAAAGCGTACAGTTTATAATAGCAAACAGAACAGGGGGCATTGCTCGATAATATAAAATTATTACATTTTGCACTTTTTCAAAAACAACACGCAAATAAAATTACGCCCTTTTGAAAGCATTTAAATAGAATAGCGAGCACATTTTGAAAATGTGTCAATACAACAGTTTAAACTCTTTTAAAAACATGCAAATAAAACAAATAGCGTCTTTTTGAAAGCATTTAAATAGAATAGCGGGCAACTTTTGAAAATGTGTAAAAACAACGATTTGAACTTATTAAAAACATGCAAATACCACATTTTGCACTTTTCAAAAAAATACAAATTAAACAAATTGAGTCTTTTTGAAAGCATTTAAATAGAATATAAATAGTATGGACATTTTAAAATTGTGTAAAAACAACGATTTGAACTTTTCAAAAACATGCAAATAGAACAAATTGGATCTTTTTGAAAGCATTTAATTAGAATAATAATCACATTTTTAAAATGTCTAAAAACAACGTTTTGACCTTTTCAAAAACATACAAAAACCCCATTTTGGACTTTTTCGAAACCATGCAATTATAAAATTTTGCATTTTTCAAAAAACCACGCTAATAAAGAAAGGCCTCCTTTCCAAAGCAATACAGTAAAACAATATTTACATTTTAAAAATAAGTAAACACCACATTTTACACCTTTTCAAAAAACTTTTTAGTAGGACATTGTAAATCCTTCTAAAAAAAGATTCTCAGAGCGCCTACCCTTGACGGGAAATATATACATACATATAGGTACATGTATTTAGACCGCTCACTGAACCCACTATGAATTGTAAGGAATTGAAGCCCGACCTCATTGCTTCTTCAGAAACGAAATAAAATATAGTCTAAAGACTACACATATACATATATACCCTATAAATAGGCCGGGTGGAGAGTAAACGACGAAACTTTCACTTTTTCCCAAAAAAATTTATTTGAAAAAGATGAAGGGTTGAAGGAGATAAAGGCTTTTTCTCTCCCAACATCTTCATCTTGTCATTTTTTGAACCGGTTTCGAGAGATCTAGTTTTGTCGGATTTTCCTTCTATCTACAAACGCTTGCCCCTCATACTCGTATCCTTACAAATTATTTTCTCCGAACTTGTCGGTGTGTCTCGTCTCGTGTGTTCTAGTGAGTAAAATAAGTAAAAGTAAAAAAAAAATAATATACATATAGGAAAAAAAAGCAGAAGCAAAGTGTCCGTGTGACCCAACTCAGTGCGTCGTGTCTTATACCTTGTGAGACCCAGTGCCCTTTCATTTCCATTTCCATTTCCATTTCTGGGTATTTCGTCTCCCAAAAAACTAAAAACTCGAGTCAACATCAAAGACAAACTTAACCCTAAATTAATCTTGCATGACTTTCACTCATTTTTTAAATCCTTTGGATTTTCTTTTTCTAGTATTTTTTTTATATACATATATTCAAATGTTCCATCAGTTCCATGGAAATACGAGGTGAAAGTTGCAAGTTTCAAAGCCGTATGTCTACTACACACTTTCCGGAAGTTGTGAAAGCAGCATCAAAAAGTATAAAGAAGTTATTAAGAAAAAAGTAAATATATAAAAGGTAAGAAAATTTTTTAATTTGGAATTTTTTAAAAATAAATAACAACAATAATTCAAATATTAAATTTACACCTTTACAAAACAAAAAGGGAAACTAAAAATGACAAAAGTAATACGCAATATGGCCACCATATATTATTATCTCGAAGGAAAACAAACACGTAGAGATTTTTTGATTGGTGTACAAATGTAGATATAAAAGTAACACATGCTTGTGCGTTTAACACCTTCCACAACGATAAATTCTACTCTACACTTTATCTATTCTACCAAAGTAGTAGTTTACTTTTTGGACTATAAACTATAGTTTTAGTCTGAGGGGGGCTTTCAAATATTATGTCAGTCCATTTCAAGCCAATTTTAAAAGAAGCTATGCATTCCCTACTCACATTTTTTTTCAGTACTTGACTTCGGTATTCTATAATTTCGACTTAAAATATATGCAAGGTCCTTCCTGATAAAAATCCAATTCTAATCGGAGCCGAACATAAGGCAGAGCCATAGGCTCTATGGAAATCTCGATAAATTTTTGAAATTAGTTTTGTTCAGTCTTGTTTTGAGCTCGATAACAAAAGCGATTACCCTTTTACCTGTCTATCTTATTATACAATCCCACTACTACTACTGCTACTACTACCACTACTACTATGAACTAAACTGCCAAAGCTTTCTCCCGGTTAATTTTTTTTTGTTTGCTTCCCTTCCTTCCTTCCTTCCTTTGGCTGATGAGAATTGTGGGTCGTTCACTTTCTCATTCATTTTCGGTCTCCTTCACGTGGGCTTTAAGAGTGCGTGGGGGAGCGTTCATAAATTATGATCACTTTTGATGGAAGCTTACAAATGGTGGGACTTTGGGGGTCTTTGAAAGGGGGTCCACAGCAAATAGTTCTCAAGGGTACTTAAGTCATTTATGGACTACCCCTTGTTGGTTGGTTGTCGTTAAGTTTGTTTTGGGATTTTTCATTACACTCTACAAGTGAAATAGAGCCAAGGCAAGCCCAGTCATTAGAAATAGGCACGTTAGTTGTTCGTACGGTGTGCGGTGCGCTGGTGCTGTTGGACTGAGGCAGTGAAAGGCAAAATGTGGTGATCACATCTATCATCTATCCACATGCTCCTTCTGAAGGTGCAAAGGGACGTAATCCCAATCCAACAAAAAATAAGAATAGATGGAAGAAAGGTGAGAAATAAGGTGGGGAAAGGTGGTATTTTCATGGTTTGGAAAAGTGTAAAATGTCATAGTTGCGTGCATTTTAAAAAGTGCAAAATGTAATATTTCCGTGCTTTTTAAAATGTGCAAAATGCAATCTTCGCGTGCTTTTGAAAAGTGCAATATACAACATTAACATGCTTTTTAAAAAGTGCCAAATGCAATATTTACATGCTTTTTAAAATGTGCAAAATACAATCTTCGCATGCTTTTGAAAAGGTGCAAAATGCAATATTTGCGTGCTTTTAAAAAAAGACAAAATGCAATATTAGCCTACCTTTGAAAGAAGTCAAATGTCTAATTTACATTTTTTTTAAAAAGTGCAAAATGCCATATTTGCTTGTCTTTGAAAAAGTGCTAAATCTAATATTTACATGCTTTTTAAAAAGTGCAAATTGCCTTATTTGCATTTTTTTGAAAAAAAGCAAAATCTAATAACAACATGCGTTTTAAAAAGTGCAAATTGCCTTATTTGCCGACCTTTGAAAAGAAGTAAAATGTCTAATTTACATTCTTTTTTAAAGTGCAAAATGCCATATTTGCATGTTTTTGAAAAAGTGCAAAATATCTTATTTACATGCTTTTGGAAAAGTGCAAAATACAATATTGACGTACATTTGAAAAGAAGTTAAACTGTCTCATTCACACGCTTTTGAAAAAGTGCAAAATCTAATATTAACATGCTTTTTAAAAAGTGCAAATTGCCTTATTTGCCTACCTTTGAAACGAAGTTGAATGTCTAATTTACATTCTGTTGAAGAACTCTAGCATTGCTCCTTAGGCTCTACAGTATCTGTCAATCTTGCTACACGGCCTCTGATAAAATAATTTGCTATCAGTATCCGCTCTGTGCGTGTGTGTAGTTCGCGTCTACCTTCTCTTTTCTATATTTTTGTCTATGTAATGTTTCTTTGGTCCTAGCAGCGGTCCAAGTCTAATTTTCTCTCTCTCTCTCTCTCCGTCTGGTTATCTATTAAGTGGGTGTATAAAGCAGTTAGATGAACCCACTGATGAGAGCAAAAGAAAGCTTCCTTTCCCCCGTCCCTCTCCTGCCTTTCAAAATGTCCGTACATAAAAAAAAGAGAGGCAAATAGGAAGAAAGAAAGAAAGCTGGAAAACGCTGGGGAAAACAAATCCTATTTGGTTTTCGTTAACTAGAAGTTGAAGAAGTTGAAGTTGTTGAAGCAGAGGCGAAAGGAAGCGATACTCTTATTTTCCTTCGTCCACTGTAACCACTGAAGCGAGTAAATAGACTCACTATAGCTATGTATATAGTAGTATATAGCTATATAGGTGAATATACTGTACGGAAATATATCGTTGCTGTAGCTGCAAAGTGACCTTATAGTAACTTGAAAGCCAGGCTCTGTTTAAAAAGAAAGTACCTAAGCCACGTCCATCCCTTTTCTGTACTTTGTACTGAGCAGACACAATGCAGTGAGACTGACTGTGGATGGACGGACTTCTTGACTCACTTTGCAGCGACGGTAGCGATTTATGCACAGAGATATAATACAACGGGATAGATACAGACTACAGATAAGATACACCCTTCCACGTGCATACATGAATGCATGGCAAGAGAAGCTCCTGTTAATGAACACACACACACAGAACAAGGCTGGCTGTATAGGCCCTTCCGCACCTAGCTATGCTTCCGGTGGTAGATATACATAGATATATAGGCATAGTGCACTCCAGGGGCCTTCCAATTATTCCGTCGCCCAAAAAACTTGTTTGAAATGCAAATACGTATGGATTTATGGATCTTCCGATGCACTTTTGAAAAACGTTTATATCCGCTTTTGCAGTTTTAAAAACAGGCTTATTTCCTATTTGGCACTTTTCAAAAATGTTTGTATCCTGTTTTGCAGTTTAAAAAAAACGTGTATATTCTATCTGACTCCTTTTAAAAACGTTTATATATTCTTTTGCAGTTTTAAAAACACGCTTATTTCCTATTTGGCACTTTTCAAATACGTTTATATCCCGTTTTGCAGTTTTAAAAACTCTTACTAAGTATTTGACAATTGAAAAAAACGTTTATTTCCCGTTTTGTAGCTTTAGAAATACGCTTATTTCGTATTTAACACTTTTCAAAAAGGTGTATATAATCTTTTGCAGTTTTAAAAACACGCTTACTACGTATTTGACAATTTAAAAAAACGTTTATTACCCGTTTTGCAGTGTTAAAAACACGCTTATATCGTATCTGACACTTTTTAAAAACACATATAACCTGTTTTGCAGTTTTAAAAACAAGCTTAGTTCCTATTTGACACTTTTCAAAAACGCATATATATCCTCTTTTGCAGTTTTCAAAAACTAAAGCGTGCTATTCCATATGATTCAAAAGCGAATAGTACATCCCATTTGACACGTATTGAGGTGGCTCAATAATGAAAAAAGGAGGCAACCTTCTTCCGCAGATATTTCTGCTTCTATTTACGGTAGAAGCCTTGACAGTAGCTTATCTATAAAAGAAAGCGAGTAGATGCATAGCCTATATGCAAGGGCTATATAGTGCATACAGCACATATCCTAAATTGACATTACGTTGACGCACTACAAAGAGGCTCGTTATTGTCCAAGTGTGAAACGAAATCCGGGCATTACCACTTCTTCCTTTGCTTTTTTTTCTTCCCTGCTTTCCTTCCCATTTTATGCACTGCTGGAGTGCAGGGCCATGCTCCCATGTCCAGCCGCGTATCCAGAAATATTAAAGGGCTATTTTTATAAAATACCCCTTGTGCATGGAACCACAATTTGTCAATAAATTTTAAAATGTAAAAAAGTTTTTAACCTTTTCGAAACGGTAGTATAAGTGGTTTTTACATCTTTCTGAAAATGAGTTTTCTTGTTTTGACCTTTCTGAAAATGGTAATTTCGCGTTTTTGACCTTTTTGGCAGTGTTATTTACTAGCTTTGCACGTTTTTGAAATCGTTAGTTTCCTATTTTGACCTGTTTGAAAGTGTTAGTTACTAGTTTGGATGTTTTTGAAAACGTTAATTTCCTATTTTGACCTTTCTGAAACCGATAGTTACTAGTTTTGAATGTTTTTGAAAATGTAATTTCTAGTACTGACTATTTTGAAAAAGTTGTTTTGTAGAAGAAACCCTTTTGCAAAGCTACTTTCCATGGTTTCCCAGTTCGGAATAGGTTAAATCCATTTTTTAAAAAAATCGACTAAAATAAATAAAAATGGTTAAATTTCTGACCTAATTTGCTTACCACAACTGCCCTGGCACTGAACTGACTGGCGGATGTACGCTTCTGATTCATGAATCGTGATGTTGTACTAATATATGGCATACCGCAGCATAGCGTAGAATGCCAAAGTTTTTTTTTGTCCATTTGTCCTTCTCATTCTTAAGAACAAGTCGAGGCTTGTTGGCACGAAACGACGTCGAAACTTGGGGATAGAGAGAGAAAAAAAAGTAGAACTGAAATATAATAAACCTTGCTAAAAACAAAAAGCAAAAAAAAAAGTAAAAGAAATACAGAGCACTCTTAGAATGACATTCTAGCACAGGGAGTGCAAGGATCTATGTACCTATGCATGTATTATGTACAGGGCAAGAGAAACAACAAGAAGAAAACATTTAAGGAAAGTAAGACAGTAGACAGTAGTAAGAACAAGAATAAAAAAAGAAAAAACAAAAGGGACTTGGTACATTAGTATTGGAACTTGTGAACAAGGAACGACGAAGGAACGACCCAAATCAAAATCAAGTCACATTTTTGAAGGCATTTTCTCAATTTTCTGGACGAGCTTGAGCGAGACAGGCTTCCAGGCACAGCACAGGTAGAATAATCATTTCCGGGAGTTTCTATGACATTTTATCAAGAGTCAAATCTGGATTTCGTGTGCGTGTCTTGAGGGCACTTTTATTTATTACCGGGCAGGCTTTGCGGAGGAATTAAGAAGGGAGAAGGGGGCTGTACAAGTATCACGTTTTTCACTTGTTGGAAATGCTAATATTGTGTTTTTACGCTTTTTAAAACGTTCATTTCATGTTTTTGTATTTCTTTAAAATGTTAGTTTTATGTTTTTACACTTTTTAAAATGCTAATTTTGTTTTTACAATTTTTTAAAACGTTAATTTTATGTCTTTTATTTTTTTAAAAGAAAGCTATTATTAAATTTTTACACGGTTTTAAAATGCTAATTATGTTTTTACACGTTTTTAAATTGCTATTTTATGTTTTTACAATTTTTTAAAATGTTAATTTTGTTTTTACAATTTTTTAAAATGTTAATTTTGTTTGTACAATTTTTAAAATGCTAATTTTATGTTTTTATAATTTTTTAAATTCCTATTTGGTATTTTATGTTTTTACACTTTTTAAAGATACTAGTTTTGTGTTTGTACTTCTTTTGAGAAGTCGATTTTATGTTTCTAAACTTTTTGAGAAGTCTATCTTATGTTGTTTTTTTTTTCAGTTTTAAAATCTGTTAATTCTGAGTTTTACTCTTTTTAAAAAATACTTTGTACGTTTCACACTTTTCAAAAAGTTAAATCCGTATTCTTCACTTTTGATAGCCAACAACAAACCTTTATGTTTCATCCGTAGATTACCTACGCACCACATCCTGTTAGAAAAGTTAATTTTAAGCTCTGACACTTTTATTATTAATCAATAGTTCTTACATAATAAGTAGGCCATAACTTCAATTTTTGACCAAGTGTTATCCTGTAATACATCATGTTAAAGGAAAAGACGAGTAAATTACGGATCCACAGTTGGGTTTTGATTACAATGAACAAATTTTGATATAAAATATGCAAAAACAAGTTCAAAAAACAAGAAATTTCATCTCACATTATCGGTCCAAAATTAAATATGTGTTGACGAGTCTATAAAATTCCTATTCCACTGTCCATTAGCTTAAAAAAGCTTTGATATTTGAATGCTCAGAGCATAAGACACATAACATTTTCTGCTTGTTTTTTATTTTTATTTTTAGAAAGCCAGTATCATGTTTTCCCCCGTCTTAAGCTTAGCTGTCCCTCATAGGTAAAGCACACTGCATTATTATTTAGAAACCTTCAAGCTTATCCGTAGAATACATAAAGCTTTGGATTTTTATTTTTTTAACCTGTTCAGACCTGAAAAAGCACAGTTTAAAAAAAAACAATTCTATTAATCGACTTTTTCAAAAATGTCAAAAGTAGAAATTAACATTTTCAAAAGCATTCAAAACTAGCAATTAAAATCTTCAAAAAGATGTCAAATAAGAAATTAATACTTTCAAATATGTCAAAACAAGAATTTTCACAAGGTCTAAAATAATAAATCGACATTTCCAAAGAGATGTAAAACAAGAAATTAACGCTTTCAAATAGTTCAAAACAAGAAATTAACATTTTGAAAAAGTTGAAAACAAGAAATTAACATTTTCATTTTCAAAAAGATGTAAAACTAGCAATTAACGTTTTAAAAACGGTCGAAACTAGAAATTAACATTTTCAAAAAGATGTCAAACAAGAAATTACCATTTTCAAACGATGTAAAACAAGAAATTAACATTTTGAAAAAGTCGAAAACAAGAAATTTACACTTTCAAAAATATGTAAAACAAGAAATTAACAATTTGAAAAGATGTAAAACTAGACATTAATATTTTAAAAAGGCGTAAAACAAGAAATAAACACTTTCAAAAGATGTAAAAGAAGAAACGAACACTTTCAAATTGGTCAAAACAACAAATTAACATTTTGAAAAGGTTCCAAAACAACAAATTAAAATTTTCAAAAGATGCAAAACTACAAATAGTGCCGTTTCCAAAAGGTTAAGTGAGGCCACTCCTCCCTCCGAATCCAAATCGAGTCACACAACATAATATTTACGCGTCCCACTGGTTTGGCTGGATATTAAATATGAATTATCCCACAAGTCCACAAACTACGACCGTTAAAATATTTACCTGCCTATACTTATGCTAATATGTGAATTCCGTCCATCAAATCTGTCAGCTCTACGAGAGCAATAAAGCTGCTTTACTACACATGTACCTATTTTGACTACTGCAGCACTGATATTATTAACTTACATAAGTATAGCCTATACTATTATAGGTGACTATAGGTAAGCCTATACTACTGAATGTGAGCTATACTTGTACATATTTTGTATTCTACTGTACAAATATAATTATAATTTTATACGTAGGTAATTATAGGTTGCTAATATGAAATATGTGTGTGTGTGTCTGTGTGTGTTCGCCCTACCAACAAAATGTAGGTAGTTTTTTTTTTATAATCTCATTGCATGTTGAGGTACGTTCTACTCTATTTTCCAAGGACCCTTGTTTTTCCCTTTGGTTGCGTCTATTTATTTGAGCTGTCGTAAGGTAGGTCGTTGAAGTTGAAACGAAGCTGAAATTGGAACTGGTGCTATATGGTCCACTGAAGTGGTATGCACTGTGCTAGTAAGGATATAGACACATATATAGGACAAACAATAGAGACCAACGACAGCGACAAGCCCGTACAAATCACACAGAGTCACAAGTCAGAAGCCCCAACTAAAATAATCCGCACAAAAAAAAGGATAAATTCCTTACTGTAGAATAGAAACTTTCTCTTTTGACAGGGCAGGGCAAAAATACTTACTATGTGTATGTGCATAGGCACGGTTTTAGACACATTCAAGGAATAGCATAGGCAGAAGAAGCAAAAAGCTCTTTTAAAAAGTGCAAGGAAGTGTGTTCTCTATGCAAGATTCTATGCAGATTTGTGCCTATTTACTTGTTTACTGGGTTTTGGAAAGGTGCAAAATGTTCTATTTGCATTTTTTTAAACGGCAGACAGCTTCCACGGTTTTTTGAAAGCTGCAAATGTGACAATTACATGGTTTTGAGAAGGTGCATTTCACAATTACACGCTTTCAAAAACATGCAAAATGTCCAATTACAAGTTTTAGAAAAGATGGAAAATGTGACGATTAAATGGTTTTAAAAAGATGTACCATGTGACAATTACACGGTTTTAAAAGACGCAAAATGGGACAAGTAAGCGTTTTCGAAAAGATGCAAAATGTGACAACTACACGTTTTTAAAAAGACGCAAAATGTAACAACTACACGTTTTTAAAAAGACGCAAAATGTGACAACTACACGTTTTTAAAAAGACGCAAAATGTGACACTTACACGTTTTTGAAAAGACGCAAAATGTCACAATTATACTTTTTCGAAAAGATGCAAAATGTGACGATTAAATGGTTTTAAAAAGATGTACCATGTGACAATTACACGGTTTTAGAAAGACACAAAATGTCACAATTATACTTTTTTAAAAAGACGCAAAATGTGACAACTACACGTTTTTAAAAAGACGTAAAATGTGACAATTACACGTTTTTAAAAAGACGCAAAATGTGACAATTACACGTTTTTAAAAAGACGCAAAATGTCACAATTATACTTTTTCGAAAAGATGCAAAATGTGACGATGAAATGGTTTTAAAAAGATGCAAAATATGACAATTACACGGTTTTAAAAAGTTTAAATGTGTGACAATTACTCGTTTTTGAAAATTTTCAAATAAGCTCCAAATCAAGTCCACGCCTTTTTTGAAAATTGTGCAAAATTCAATACACACTATTTTCAACTGGTGCAAAACACGTGCCTAAAAACTGTACTGTTGCACCCTGGAAGAAACCTGTATGTGAGGCACATTTTGCTTCTCCGAGGTCTCTTTGTGAATGTGGGAGAAAGTAAAGAAAGGTCTCAAGTCTGAATTCTGAATACGGACTTGCAAATACATAAGTAGTAGGGCTTAAAAATTGTTTATTGAGCTTCGCAAAAATTTCTAGAATCCTTAACGATGCGATGGCGACGGTATACAAATATATCTACCCACACACATGTGTTATACACCCATGCCTCGCTCTTATGGTTACATAGCTAAGGCAGGGCTTCTAATATATTCATTTTTATTACACGAGTGACTCGAAGCTACATATTTCTATCGCCGTCCTTATCATTCGGCATTCTCCTCATTTTTACATTCAGTGGAATTCCCACACAAAAATCTGCCTCCTTCATTGTTATTGCACAGATATTTGTTGTTCGAAATTCAGATAAGGATTATTCATTCTCTTTTGGGCCGGATCTCAGTTCTTGTGCAAAAAAAAAATCAAATACCTCCAAAATTCCTGCAAATTAGCCTAAAAATGTAAAAATGACAGTTTTCAAAGAATATTGTGCAATTTGAAATACATTCAAAACAAGGTGTTTCCACAAACAACTTTTTATACAATGACATAATATGTGCGAGGCCCCAACGGATTAATGCCCACTGCACTGGTATAGGCATTGCTATATGTATACCAGTGGGATATACTTTTTAGATTTTTATTTGTATTTTTTTGTTGCCCTTTTACTTTCTTCTTCTTTTTTTTTTTTTACATTTTACATTGTTGACTTGACAAATGATATTATTATGCGGACATGAAAAAACTTCCGCTACAATATATCTACGAGGCAAGTGGGCCCATTCATTCGTTCACTCATTCATTCATTCATTCATTCCTCCATTCATTCATTCCAAAAGGTGCTTATATATTTGCTAGGCGTATACAAGTGGTCTGTCTATACAAATATTTGAAGTTGTAAAATATTCAAATGTGTATTCCCAGGACAGAGCTTCAAAAATATTTTTTTTTTTTGGTTTCTATGACCTCTGATTCTGATTCTGAATCTGATTCTAAAGTAGGAGTGACTATGTATAAATAATAAAAATGCCATCATTGTCAGTTGTACGGATTTAATGTAGGCTGTAGGCAGTGATTTACTCTACTTTTACTGTGTATGATCATCATTTAGAAATATACGTGGATGCATTCATTACTTTTTTTATTTTCAAAATTCACATGCATCGCATCGGTAATTTAGTTCAATTATTTATTTTGGATAATCAATAATTATTACTGGCGTAATTTGTACTGACAGTGACAGTGTATATTTTGGGATAAAATTTGTGTGAGTGAGAAGGAGCAAAATGGAGCAAACTTTAAAACAAAAACTGTTTTTTCTGTCTTCCTTTTTTCCTTTTGCTTCACCACCACCGCACCGCCGGCCGCCGGGGTATAGGGAAATGCGCTTAAATTTCTTAGAATATTTTCCCATGATTATGACGGAAATGATTGCTCAAGTTGGAGGGGAAAGAGAGAAATACAAAAAAAAAACATGAGTCTACCTGGTAATACAAGGCCAAGAGTATGGAAAGGTATCGTGAGTGAAGACGCAAAGTGGTCCGTTTTCTGATTCGATTGAAGGAACGAGGGATATTTTTGGTTTCAATTATGAAAGCAAGCTCTTTCTAAGAAATCTTTAAACGAAGAAATTAGTTTTTTTCAACCTATGCACAACTGGGAAATTATGCAAAGAATGCTTCACAAAAGGGCTATTTCTAGAAATTAACCTTTTCAAAAGGGTCAAAAGTCAAAAGTAGAAGGAACATTCTCACAAGCATTCAAACAAAGTAACTAAGACTTTCAAAGGGGTCAACACAACAAATGAACATTTTCAAAAAGATGTAAAACAAGAAAGTAACACTTTCAAAAAGATGTAAAACAAGAAATTAACACTTTCTGAAATGTCAAAACAATAAATGAACATTTTCAAAAAGTTGTACAACAAGAATTTAACACTTTTAAAAAGGTCAAAACAAGAAATTAACACTTTCAAAAAGATGTTAAACTAGAAATTAACACTTTCAAAAATATGTGCAACAATAAATGAGCATTTTCAAAAAGATGTAAAACAATAAATGAACATTTTCAAAAAGATGTAAAACTAAAAAGAAACACTTTCAAAAAGATGTAAACCTAGCAATTAACGCTTTAAAAAAGGTCGAAACTAGAAATTAACATTTTCAAAAAGATGTAAAACAAGAAATTAACGCTTTCAAAAAGATGTAAAACTAAAAAGAAACACTTTCAAAAAGATGTAAAATTAGATATAGTACCGTTTCGAAAGGTTAAAGCAGAAAATTTGTGAGGTTTTGTAGGATTTGAAAAGCACATAACTGTGACATAAAATGTGTGAAATAAATTTAGCCAAGGGCCACTTTGCTCCTTCGGCATCAATACGTATGAAAAATTTGGTTGACTGCCTCCAGAGGCATGTGTATATATTATAAGTGCAATTGGTTTTGGCTTTGGCTTTTGTTTGGCTTTGTTTCTTGTGAGAGACGAAAGAGAGAATGTACGTAAAAAGTAGATTGTGTATCTTGGAATGGCAATGGCAATGGCACAAGTTAGATCCGCAGGAGTGAAGTGATATTGATCCTCTCTTTTTCTCTTTTTGGGCCCATAAAATGTTTTCTTGATATTATTCCTGCCATGCATGTAGAACTACCTCCACTTTCTTTACTTTTACTTCCGAAACTGACTCAAACTTTACTCAACCGAACGGAGCTTTGCACTCAACTGGGAGCGAAAGACTCCCGCTATGAATGCGGCCGACGTGCACCAATGGGAAGAGGACCGTTCAATTATTATATTCCTTTTCGGTATGCAAATATGTAACTTGCTGTTGCCAATTTGGAAATGAGATACTACTTCGTTTCATCGTTTTGTAAAAGTTCATTGTAATGTTTTGCCTCTTTTAAAAAGGCCAGTTTTTCGTTTTGCCTATATTGAAAAGTTCAGTTCCGTCTTCTGCCTCTTTGGAAAATGTCACTTTGATCTTTTGCCTCTTTTGAAAAAATGTCACTTTCATGTTTTGCCTCTTTTGAAAATGACACTTTCATGTTTTGCCTCTTTTGTCACTTTCATGTTTTGCCTCTTTTGAAAACGACACTTTCATGTTTTGCCTCTTTTGTTCCTTTTATTTTTTGCCTCTTTTGAAAACGACACTTTCATGTTTTGCCTCTTTTGGAAACGTCAGTTCCACCTTTTGCCTCTTTTGAAAATGTCACTTTCACCTTTTTTCTCTTTTGGAAAGGTCGCTTTTATGTTTTGCTTCTTTTGAAAATGTCACTTTCATATTTTGCTTCTTTTGAAAAGTCATTTTCATGTTTTGCCTCGTTTTAAAAGGTTCCTGTCATTTTTGCCTCTTTTGAAAAGGTCAGTTACATATTTTGCTTCTTTTAAAAATGTCGCTTTTATGTTTTGCTTCTTTTGTAAATGTCACTTTCATATTTTGCTTCTTTTGAAAGGTCAATTTCATATTTAAATGACATTTTGTCTCCTTAGAAAAGGTCACGTTCATATTTTTCCTCATTAGAAAAGGCCAGGTTCTTTATATTTCGCCTCTTTTTAAACGATGAATTTCACGTTTTGCATCTTTTTCGAAAAAGAGTGAAAGCGTAATTTTTACTTGTTTTTGAAAGGCACGGTAATCGTAAGTTTCTATGACCTCATTTTTGAAAGCCCCCCTTCCAGAGCACAGCAACGAAAATTGTTACAGCATTCAACATTAGACATGCTCGTCCTTCGTATCATTTTATTTTTGAAATTTCACGTTACTTTTTCATCTTTGCTTTCGGTACACCAGAAGAAATCCTACAAAAACCACAACATATATATGTATATGCAATACTGGGATGAAGTTGAAGGGATGCATACAAAACCCCAAAAGTTGGCTGTACAAAAAAAGTTCCTGCAACTATACCTTCCTACATAAACTTGTGTTCCAAATAAATTGCATGAAATGTCCTTTTTGCACGTTTTCGAATAATATGTAAATTCCCATGTAAAGGGAAACGTGATGTCGGTCTAGTTTTTGAAAACATTTTATTAGCACATTTTGTATTTTGGGGGAGATAGTACATACGTGAGGCGTACGTCGATCCTCCAGTTCCTATCCCACCTACAGATTCTGAGTCTAAAATGGAAAAAAGCGCATTGCTAAAAGTAGTTGTACTACATATGTCTCCCAATAGGTATTTGTTCCCGGAAAAACTTTCCCCTCTCCGAAATTTTAAATTGTAAATTGTCAACTCGGAATTTTCGGGCCAAAGCGCATCGGCCTCAGTCAGTCGCCCGTCGCCCAGAATGGGAAACATTTTTTTGCCGTGCAAACTGCAGTGTCAAGCCAAGTTTCTACCAAAAGCAGATGGTGGGGGAAAAAAAGTAAAAAAAACACACAAAAAAAAGTTGAAAGTTTACCTTTGTTACTTGTACTTTATGGATTACTTGACTCAATATAAAATAAAATAAAATGTTATCGAGAAACCCTAGCAGTGCAGTGCAGCAATGCCATCAGCTGCCATCAAAGTTTTAGCCTCGTCATCATCTTCATACGGAATATGTGGGGCACGAACCTGTCCTGTTGTGCACCTCAAGCTCGTCAAGTATTCATATTTTTTTTCGTATTTTTTTTTGTACTGGAGTTCACGGTAACAACTTGGAAATCGATTCTTTGAAAATAATCTATACAAATTCTAAAAATTAAGTTGTGAAACATTTTCACTAATTACTGTATAAGCACCACTATTATACTTTAGACAGCCAGTAGTAGTTTTTAGTAGTTTTAAAAAATATTTTTCGACTATGCAGTGCAGGACAGTACAGTGTGCTTGGGAAATTGTGGTTTTTCAAGTTGTGACCCTTTCGTATTCATAATAAGTTATGGATTTACCTACCTGTGTAAACTTGTCATTTTCTGTCCACGAATGTGTCTATAAAAAACACGCCAAAAATGTAGAGCAACATTTTTGCGAACACTTGACATAATACAGTAGGGATCCGTACCAGTACCAGTACCAAGAACCAGAACCAGAACCAGAACGTCCCACAGTCCGTCGGATAAAAAAAATATAAATAGTAGACGGTAAGGCAGAAAAGTACCGTATAGCACAGCTCCAGTACAAAACTACCTTCTTCCTTCATAATAGTATGTAATAATCCCAAGCAATGTCTGTAAGTACAAGGGTGTACAAGAGATAGAATTTTGAAGCTGTGCTTAAAATAAATATTAATGGACGTCTTGAGTCCTGAGTTGTTTTTTTTGGGGTAGCTCAGTCAGTCAGTCCTTTCAAGTCAGTCTGATGCAGAGCGTAACTGTTGTAATCTTGAGATATTTTATTCCATCATATGATACCCTCCTCAGCTTCATACTCATGTAGTAGTAGTAGTGGTAGTTATAAAAATAAAAATAAAAATAAAAATATCTAGTTCAAATTACGAATGTAACCGTCCCGTAGCACACACACCGTACACACAGAGGCTATAAACTATTATGGTGTATGTAGAGGCATTACAGTTACTTACAGTATGACACCTTCACTGTATTTACAACACTACAGTTTCTGTCTCAAGTCTTAACTACAGTCAGTCCACAGCAGAGCCAATTTTATGTTAATCTTAAAAAGCGACAGGGCCTCAAATGTTTTACGTCCACTTGAAAATGTATCATTGTTAAATTGCACTATTGCATTGCATTATTATTATTATATTGTAGAGAAACGGTTGTAAAAGATTTCTTTAATTTTGAAACTAATACATATTCCACTTTGACGGTTTTGAATGTATTAAAATATATTATTGTATATGTAATAGCTAAATATTGAATGATGGCTTGCAACTGCAACGCAAGGAGAGGGAAACTACTGACAGATTGACGGTAATTTTAGGCAATTACTTAAGGAGCTAAACCGAAGGGTATAAAAGTTGTATTCTACTATTTCCAGCTCAACAAAAAAGGGCATATTGAAAACAAGTATAACTCTTAATTTAGAGTTTTTGGCTTGTAGTTTGTAGAATATTGAATTTCCTTGCTTGTACTTTTTTACTGCTTCTTTTGTTTCGTGTTAAAATCCAAAAATCTGAGGCAGATCGCTCAAGGAATGTTCATGGAAGTTGAGATGTGATTGAGAGACGTGCACAAAATACTATCATACTGATTATAATTGGGGGAGGAAGGAAATTGAAAAATGCAAAATTTCTGTTTACTTTTTACGATTACGATTAAAAAATTTAAAAATTGTAGTATGTAAATAGGAGCGTTCATAAATTGTACTTTTGCTAGACGTAGTTTATGAGAGGCCCCCAGTGGAATGGTGGTAGTAGATGGAGATGGGTGAATGCATGAGGATCGCAGGCGGGTTCGCAAGTTGAAATTTAGAGCGAGCTCCAGGGCAAACCTGTACGACTGCTGTGTCTGTGATGAAGAGCTTGAAAAAATTCTAGAGGGAACGATCCACTCGGGAGCCTTCCAAATATTATGTCACAGAAGTTGGTTTATGAAGAGTGTCTAAGAAATGTATTTCGACGAAAAAAGATACTAATTAATTAACGTTTTGAAACAGTTTAGGCAAAACAGTATATTTACATGTTTTCAAAGCCTAGCCTAGTCCGCTTGAGTGTTTATGATGTGCTAAGCGCGACAGGTAGGTTTGCAACAAGCCTATATAAACCATTATTTTGTGTAAAACCGTAAATCTATCATGTTCACAGCGTAAAATCTGATATTTACTGTTAAAGAGCACAAAACAACTTAACAATTTAAATATCTGTAAACAGTGATGGTAAAGTCAGGAATTGGCTTTATTAAAAGTCATAAAACATCAAATTTGTCTTTAACACGATATTTGAGCTTTAATGATGTTAAAATGTTACGTGTTTTATAGTCTAAAAAACATCAAAACACCAATAATTTTGGCTGCAACAAGTTCAAAATCCAAAGTCTGATATGTACTTTTTTAAAGAATACAAAAAATGCTTACACTTCCATATATTTACAGCACATAAACTATTGTCAATTGTATTTACCGTTTAAAAAGTTCAAAGCATACTAGGCTTTCAAAAAAAAATCAAAATATGTACACATTATCCTCGTTATAAAGCATCAAAGCACTGTAATTACTTACGTCTGCAACAAGTGCACAGTTTTAAAATATGATATTTATGTTGCAAAGCTCAGGCAACACAAGACTTTTACATATTTATTGCTTACGTCTGTGTAAGCTGAAAAACATTAAATAAAAAATCAAAACATGAAACAAAATTTTACACTTTTTTAAACCAGAAAATATTGTATAACATGACTAAAATTATATTTTAAAAGAAATTAAACTTGGTTTCTGTAGACTCTAGTTAGTCTTCAAGTAGCTCAAAAGGTGATAATTATTTTTTTTCAAAAAAATTCCAAACACAATTACGCTTCTCAAAAGATTTAAAATGTCAAAAAAGTATTTAAACAAAAACTTATCGAAACTGCAATAATATTCTTTATAATTACTTAGTAGTCGTAATATCTGCGGAGCCCCCCTGGTCTCTCGTATGCCGCACATACAATTTGTGCTCGTGCTGCTGCTTCAGTCTTGTGTTGGGCAGTATAGTGGCAGGTATGAGGATGAAGTTGTGTATTTGTTTGTGATTGTATTTGTCTGTGTTATTTTTTTTTTTTTTGATTCCTCGGGACGAATTGACATAGTAAAAGATTTGGATTTTTTCCCATGGAAAGAATGGAGGAATTAAAAAGAGTACAAACATGGAATTGACAGTGTCCAGAGTCCACCCACAAATACCCACAACTGCACGATACCAAATTATTATTATGCATACATGCCTCCCAGCTCCCATCATCACGCAACACTACTACATAGTCAACCTACACACATAAAATAAATATACTGACTGCTTTATTCATTCCAGTGCTCAATTCAAGTTTTTAGCCGACAGTTTGTTTTTGTGCGTGAAACTTGGAGCGTGTGTGTCCCATTCCCATCCAAAATTTGTACCTAAAATAATAATTATTTTTCTATTTACTTTACAAATCCACACAAACTCACTTTCCACAAATAATTGAGCTGCGTTCACTGCGTGGTGTTTTGTGTCACTTTTCTGTCAACTGGACTGTTGGCTGTTGACTGGACTCTTGACTGTCACTCTGTCCTTATCGTCAATCGTCAGGCCTTGCTTGTTTACTTTTCAATTTGTCATGTGTCGTGTGATACCCAGGTTTTAAATGTTATTTAGTTCACACACAACTCAGTACTAATTACTGTACTAACAACACAACTAACAACTAATAAATCATTAATTTACTGTAGGGGCACGAAGTCTAGTCGCAAAGGGCTGGCCTAACTCGCTTTCATGTTCCAACAAGCGGTACTTCTTTG
>JAQFZC010002566.1:0-22449 GCA_034695205.1 Dicyrtoma fusca
TAAAAGTAAATCTTATGTTTTGCTTGGTTTTGATAGTGCGAATATTACGTTTTTCAAGTTTTGGCATGGTGTTATAACATTTAACTATTTCGAGTGATTTTCTATTTTTCTTTCATCCAAATAATATGAGTTCATAAAGTATCCAAAAAGGATCCAAAAAATGATTTGTAAGCGTGGGAATTAGACCGAGGGCCATTTAAAAAAAGTGTGTCAATTATATTAGATAGCTTTCAGTAATAATGAGTTTTCAATTCAAATGAGCTAAAGTACCTGCAGACTGGATTTTAGAAATGCCAGCAACGGCATTTGTGAGAACAATAAGACAGTCATTCGACATTCAGAATTATATTCCAATTTTTCTTATCCCATTTCATTGTTATTTGCATGCATAATGATTTCCAGGTGACGGTCACAGTATTGGGGGTTGTGAATAATTGACACCTTGCATTTTTCGGGACGCGCTCCTTCCTTTTTGTATTTTTAAAAGTAGATAGATTTTATGGAGGCAACCCTCAAGCAAAGCGTTTTCGGTACTTACGATTAGTCCTGCGAGGGAATCTTCCCGGAAATGTTGTCGGAAAGTTCCCATTTTCATTCCCAAAGAGCTTTTATATGTCTTCTCTTCCTTTACCTTTCCTATTTGCAGTTGCAACTTTGGAAGCTACAAAGGAGCAAAACCCTTAGTTTACTATTATCACATAACGGCTGAATATCAGATTTCCTTAGAGAAGCCGTTATTTATAATCGTAAGGTTCAACCCAACGATTTTGTAAAAAATCAAAAGCCAGGATTAAAGGCAAGTACTTATGCATGTTATATATTATGTACTTGTTGGTATGCCATACAATATTAAACATTACTTTTCTCGATAGTTCAAAAAATTAAAAAATGTATGGTATGAAATATACTTCTTATGACTTTTAACTTCGTTTGTATAAAAAAAACTGGCAGCTGCTTGGGGTGAAAACTGACAGAAAATTCATGTTTATTACTAAAGTAGGTATATACATAATTCACTGCAAACTAGCAATTTTGTTCAATCCGTATCTACACCATTTTAAGGGAAATGCCGAGTAGATGGCATATCTGAAGTTGGGTTTTTAATTGGATGTCCAAATTTTTTTGAAATATTTTGAAAAAAGCCAAAAAAAAAACATCAAAAAACCAAATAAACATGAAAACCTTTTGCGCTAAAGTTTCATACCAACCGGCAACCTTGCAGTCTCTGAAATTCTTATCCTACATGCGATTTTCTTTAAAACAATACATTACATGTCTCAGTCGGATGTGAGTGCCCGGTCGCAATTTTATTTTGAAAATTTCCGGGTTTCGAAAAATGTAGAAACATAAGTGGGGCGCAGCCCCACTTGAATTGTATCGTGTAATACACCATTTTAAGCGAAACGGAGAATAGATTACAGATCTAAACTTGCTTTTTAAGTACGGTAAACTTAATATGTATGATATTTAATTGACGCTCGAAGAATAGATCCTGATATCCTTGGTGAAGAAATTAACCCATTTCTACAAACACTCAACATTTTTTCAAAAGAATATCTGGCCGCACATTCAATATAAAATAAATCATTAGTTAACAAGATATCATAATTCATAGTAGATATAAAAGATATCTCAACATAATTTAGTCTTTGCACTATTTTAAGGCAAATAAGCCAAGAAATAACTATTAAATTATCTTTGCCACATCCCTACTATCGACGGGCTTTATTAGCATAGGATTTTGCTAGGGACTAAATACGCAGGGAATTTGAAAGGATGAATTTTTTTGCGTAATTTTGCACAATTTTAAAAGCATGCATAGGATTTTAAAATATGATGTTGCATTTTGATTGTGAGTGTAAATGAGCGTCGCTCATTCTTTTTAACATTTTGGCTCGTTCTTTGGCGGCGGCGGCGGCTCTTCAATTGGTTGCTTTTCAGTTTTACTGGAACAGCTGTCTTCAGCGGGGGCAGGGGCAGGGGCGGGGGCAGGGACGGGGGGTGGCACTTCCTGTAAAAAAACAAGCAGCTTATATTAATTAATCTACGATTCAGAATTCAGAGGGCTTTTATTTTGTTTTTTTAAGACTTTTCCAAGGCATTGCTTTTTGATTTGATTGATGGAAAGAGTCTTAACACTCCCGAAGTGTTTTAGAAATCAATGTTTTTGAAAACAGTGCTTCTGATACTGATATGTTTCTAGAACTAGAAATTAAAGCTTCGAAATGGCTTGCTTGTAGCAATAAATTTTATCAAAATCGTTTTTCAAATGTTATATGTTCTGTTTAGTTTTTTAAGTGCTATTCAAAACATTTACGGCATTGTATGTACATTTTTGAAAACGTAAAAAGTATTGTCTGCAAATTAGCATTTTAAAGCATATTTTCCAAAAAAAGAAATTAGCGTTTATGAAAAGAACTTTTCTTTAGAAATGTCCGTTTTTGAAAAATATTTCCTAGAAACTAAAGCTAACAGTAACAGTTATTTTTTTGACAAGAATTCATGTTTTGCAAAATTATTTGTTTAGAAAAAGGCGCTGTAAAAGTACCTTTGTTGGACAAGTAGGTTCTTTTTCTTTTGGTGGCTCAACTTCAACGCAAACAAAGACTTTAGGCTTTGGTTCATCAACTGGGCAGACGTCATTCAGCTCCTACAAAAACATTTCAAATTTTCAAATCCAGATTTAGAACCAAGACCCATTTTTGTTTCCATAGTCATAGGTACATATTTCCGTAAAAATTGGAATTGAGAAAAACCTTTTTTGGTTCTTCCTTAGTCTCGGATTCGCATTTCAGATTCTTATCCATTCTAGAATTTAGAATCCTCAGAACAACTGGGATGCCTTGGCCACTGCACTGCTGTTTCAAAAAAAGTTACTAAATACAGAGATTTAGCTCAAAAAAATTTTAGAGCCTTCTTTCCCAATTTCCCAAAACTTTGGACTAGAAAAAATTATGATTATTTCCTAGTAAGGTACAAATAAATAGAAAACGAAAAGAGGAAATTGAGGAACAAACTGTGATAATGTAATTTAATTAGTAGTCTAATAAATTTGCCTTCTGAAAGTTCTAGTAGTTTAATAGTCTATAACACTATTCTGTCTTCTGTCTGTCTAAATTCCAAATTACATTTTTTACAATTTTTTTTACAAATCATATTATTGATGAATACGGTACGGAACGGAATAATCAATAATTAAATTAATTTTTGTAGGGCAAGCAGGGCCAGTGCAGTGTAGTGTAGTGGTCGAAGTGTAAATTGATGTTAAAAAAGTCTTTTGTTGTTTCCATCATTACCGACCTTATTTTTCCCTTGTAAAAATGTAAAGTAAAAATTAAAATAATAAATAATTTGTATTATTTTAATTTTTACATTAAATTTTTACAAGGGAAAAATAAATACTAAACAATTTTTTTAAGCTTTCAGTTGTCAGGGAAAGACCCTTGTTATGTGACAAGAGAAAAAAGTGCTTAAATCCAATTTCGCCTGTGTACACTTTGGGACATGCGTTGCAGGTTATTTTAACAATTCCATTTCCTGGTGTTGTAGTTTTACCTTTGGGGTTTAAAATTGCTTGAATATTTTTTAGAAGGTCTGAGAACTACTTGACAGTCGGAATGCTCCGTTACTGCTTTTTAATTCTGGTGGAAGTACCCTCAGTGAAGGTAGCTGCAATTTGTCTGAATTCCTCGAATATTGCAACGATTACTATTTCTAAATATTCTACCTGGCTGTCTGAGAGTTTTGGTCTTTGGAGCATGGGGCGCACGAACCAATGCAATGGGAGCGGGCCAAAAGAGATTTGGGAACGCCTCCTCAGAATCCTATTCGAAAAATTTGACTTAATAGGTTTAGTATTTCAGAAACATTAAAAAAATTGTGGCTTTAATTATGCTGGAACATGTTTATGAGTTTAGAGTTTAGGAAACCTAATGTACATATAGCCTGTAGTGCACCAAAAAGTGACAGTTCCTTCCATGAAAAATAAAACTGCTATACATATCACAATTTTACCATGAAATCAAAAGTATACCGGTTACTGCCTATATGTTACTAATTAATGGACAGCTTATTCTATAAATTCATGAAATTAACGTAACATTTTGTCAACATAAAGGATTGAACTGTTTTTAAGAAACTATTAATCTATTTTTCCCAATTATTATCTAAATGCTGTTGCTCATAATTTAAAAATTCAATTTAGTGAGCAACTATTTTTGACGTGGAGATTGAATTGATTGGAATGATGAGATTGGAATTGTGATTTACATTTTTCTGAAAGTGTGGCAATTGTGACGCTTTTCTTGAAAGGGAAATATAATCCAGGCTTTAGTTTTTTAAGTAGCCGTTAAGAGTTATTTTGTTTTTCGCCTGTGGCAGATAATTATTGGGATTTCATATGTACATAGTTTTGGTGTCAAAATGATCTCGTTTTTTTCAAAAGGCAGGTGAATGTGATTTTACTTTTTAGAACTGTAGGCAATTGTGATGTTGCTTTTCTGGTGGCGCAGATAATTTTAATTTCAATTTTGTTTATTGAAGTTGTATGCCTTTTAAAAAACACAAATAAAATTATCTGCTACAAGAGATTATCGAACTCACAATTATGTACCTGCCACACAGAAAAAAATGCTTGTCACACCAGATAACACTAACAAAATCTTACTTTCGCTTCTCAAAAAAGCAAAGCAAGTGTTGCCTTTAAGATATGTAAATCTAAATCACAATAAATTACTTGCTATTCATAAAAAGACAAAACTGCAATGGTCACAGTTCTAGATAAAGCGAAGTCACATTTGCTTCCTATTTAAAAACAAAATCACAATTACCTGCAAACCATTAAGAAAAAGTAAAATCACGACTACCTTCTATTCAAAAAACAAAACCATCGTATAGTCTGTATCAGTAGTTAGTTGTAAGTATAATTTGAATGCTTGCTGTAGAATATACGCATAAGAGGGTGGAGGGGGTTATTGAATAATTACCAAGAATTACATCTGGGGATGGGGAGAGGGTTTTTTCGAAAAAATTGAAACTTTATTTAAGGATGGCCCCTTTAGGCGAAGGAAACTGAATAGCTGAATTATAGTAAAATTGCGCGTAGGGAAATGCTAAGGAAGTGAAAAGGAATAAAATTCAGGAAAGTTAAAACCCCGCTTAAGGCATAAATAGTATTTTTCTTAAAATAATTGCATTATGTAAGAACCTTAACTTAACTATTGAATGGGTATTAGAGTATAAGTTCCGATTTTGAATGTTTTATACAATGCATGCATAGGTAGATTAAAAAAAATAAAATATCGTCAGTTAGTCTTAGTCTTGTCAATAGTTAATGCTTATTGTTATTATTTTACTGGGGTTTTATTTCTCAATTAGTAGGACACAGATAATGAATAGGACAAAAGTGAAACGAAAAGAGTGCGATCGTTACGAGCTTAGCCGCTGGCCATACTTCCGCCAATTGGGCAAATACTTGATCTGAGCCGCGATGAGAGATCTGGTAACGTGCCAATTTTTAAGATTCCTCAGAAAGGCGATATTTCTAAAGCACTGACTAGTAAATTTGAGGACTGCAAGAGCCAGTTTATCCCGCCAACTCAAGCAACTGTGAACTGCGGAAGTATCCTTACAACCTACACCGTATTTCAAAATGAATTCGATCATAGTTTTAAATCGTAGAACGACCAGGTACTTTGAGGCCCCTTCCAAGAAACTCTCCCACATGACTATGGTCGTCCCGTCAATTCCCTTCATACTTTCAACAAATATATTTTCAAAGATTTTCCTGAAAGTTGTGACATCTTTCGTTCCGAGATCTCCGCTCCCCGCACTCTCCATGTAGTGGAGGGCCACATTGAAACGATCTTCGATGCCCAGTTTTCTCCCAAATATTGACCACATGTAGACGAAGCCATCCATCCCTTTCACGCCCCCATTTTTTGAGTTCCTATCGATTCCCACCGCCTCAGGCATGAGGACTAGGAAGCCAACGAAAGCAAACTGAACGACAACCATGTCAAACTGGGACATTGGTACGGCCGGGATTTCACTTAAAATGGATGCCAGGCTGCTGCAAGGGCACTCTGTCTAAAAAATGTACAATAATTAAACTACTCATTAATATTAAAATGATAGGGAGAACTGCATCTGTATTTTGAACTTCTTCTGGCAGGCATAACGAACATTCCTAAAAACAATAAATTCTAAGCCGTCAAAACCCTTACAGTTCAAAACTCTCTGTATTTTATATTTTCCATGGTGATAAACGGAGAATTTTTACAATTTTTTGCAGTTCAGCCTTTCCTAGCGTCGTTCGCACTTGTTTTCTAAGCCCTCAAAGAGAGCTCATTAGCACATTAATTCTCTTGCAAATCCTGAAAATTTAAATATCAACAAGCGGTTTTGTAGTTTTATTTCCCGCTTTAACTTTTTTCTTGTCAGGCAAATTGAAAATTCTCAAAATTCCCAACGATTTCCCAATTTTTTAACTCAAAATTCCGGAATTTTTCTAATTAATCATATAATTACAGCATGGTGATACTGAGCTGGTAACATTCCAAATGACACAGATTGGGAGTACTTGGTATTCTTCCTCCAAACTAAATTCTAAACATTCTGGGAATATTTCCGCTCCCAAAAATAACCGAATGATTTTCCTCAAAATGTACTGCTAGCCATCCTGAGTTAGTATATTATATATTGACAGTAATTTAAGATTAGTTATTACGTTGTCTTTTAACTGTGGTTCACTTTGGGTGTGGTTGCCGAGGCAAGAGTGACCATTGACGCCATTGACCCCATTGACTTCTCTGTCCCACTTGGCAAGGTCTGCTCGAATGGCCGTGAGAAGCCTCTCGTTGTCCACGGAGAGTTGGGGTGTTGGGGGGAGCTCCGTTATTTGATATTTTTTGGCGGCAACTCCGTGGGATTTCCTGACAATTTGAATATTTGGAAATTTTTCTGAGATGGCTGCAGTGAAGTCACCCTCGTACCAACGCTCAATGTGAAGGACGGTGGACAGATAGCGAGTGAGAGATTCCTGCTTGGAGATCGAGTAACCACTTTTGAGCAGAACAGAGCGAACGGGCTTGAACGTGAATGCCCACATGAGACCCAATAAGTGAGCCAGACCTGTTGAAAATATTTACTTCCGGTTTACAATTAGAGCTTTATTTTATTCACCTCATTTTGCTTCTTCTGCCAAGTTTAAGAGTAAGACTTTGCTACCTATTTCCTGTTTATGCTCCTGGCAGAATTCCTGTCCTTCTTGAATGAGCTTTGTGTCAAATATCTCATCTTCATCTCCATTGGTTTCTTTCTTACTTACTTGAGAAGACATTTCATTTCCATGGTTACTACAGTCACCGCGAGCAAATGGAGCTTCCGTTAACAAGGCGTTATAGTAATCTTCTTTTAAGTCATTCTTGTCTCTACTGCGCAATTTTGCCATTATTAAACCCCTTAATACCTGTTCTAATTAGTTTTTCTTAAATCTAACGTGGTTTGACAATATCTGTAGTATACAAAAGTGAATATGGCTCAAGAAAAAATCAAGATTCATTACTAGTGCAAATCAAAACGTTTTTGGGAAAGAAAAACGAGTTCGGAACATTTTTTGGAAAACTATTTTATAGTTAAAGGACTGAGCTTTGAGCAATAGGCTTGAGTTATGAAAGAGATTGCATAAACTTGAATTTTATTTTATATGCGATTTTCACGGAAACAATATACGGTGTTTGTTCTTTGTTTATTTTATTGTTTGTTGTTCTATTGTTTTTTTTCGTTGTTTTGTTTTTTACTTTTGTACAAGATAATAAAAATGTATATCCTTTTGAGTTTGAAGCTTACATTGCTTATGCGTGCTTTAGGTGCAATAAGCATTTTCAACCATAAGTAAACTGGCATAAAGCTTCAAATAGAACCTCCCTGGTTATATATCGAAATCGATCTTCAGAGCCGAGTTTTATTAGGGACCTGGGTTTTAATAGAGATCCGGGTTATACACGTTTGAGAGAATTCATTTCGGATGAAATTGAACAGAATCAGAATGTTGTTTATTAGATTTTTCTATGACGTAATTTGTGCATAATTATGGTGGCTATTTCTTTATTACACGATCTATATGATGATAGTAAATAATCGTAAATTTTTCACGTAATGAACTCATTGTCAGCTCTTCGACATCTGTCTGCCATTTTCAAAGAATTTGGATGAATGATTTAAAAATGGGAATAGTGGTATTTTATGGCACAATCATAATATCTGTAATATTAGATTACAAGTTTTTGTAAGCTTGTAAACGTCTAGATTAGTGAGTTCCGTCCAAAAATGTCACTTTTTACTTCCGGTTTACAATCAGAGCTTTATTTTATTACCTCATTTGGCTTCTTCAGCCAAGTTTAAGAGTAAGGCTTTGCTTTGTCTTTATACTGATTGTGAGTGCTATCTATTTCCTGCTTATGCTCCAAACAGAACTCCTGACTGTCCTTCTTGAATGATCTTTGTGACAAATATCTCATCTCCATTGGTTTTATTCTTGATTAGGTACTTAAGAAGACATTTCATTTCCATGGCTACCACAGACACTGCAAGCAAACGGAGCTTCCGTTAGCAAGGTCATGCAGTAAGTTCCTGTTACATATTAGGTGTACTAGAATCTAACTTGGTTAAACAATATCTGTACAATAGACGTGTGAATATGGTTGAAGAAAAAATCAAGATTCATTACTACTGCAAATCAAAAAGTGTGACAAAAAATAACGAATTCAGATTATTTTTTGGTAAACCATTTCATAGTTAAATGAGCTTTGAGCTAGGGGTTTGAGTTATGACAGAGATAGCATCAACCTGCATTTTATTAGACATGCGATTTTCTCGGAAACAACACAGTTTTTGTTAATATTTATTTTGTGTATATGATAGTAAAAACTTTTGTCCTTTTGATTTCCATGCTAAAATCGCTTAGACGTAATTACTTTAGGTATGGTAAGCTTTTTCAACTAACAAGTAAACTTCTTCACATGCAGCATCCGAAATCTAACCTTCAGTGTGCTGCAAGATGTGAAGCAGTCTGCTTGGGAGTGACGCATGTGCAGGATTCGTTAGCGTTGGTGGCCGAGTGGATTATCGCGGGTGGAATTTCATAGGAAGTCCGTCTCTGGGTCTCGTGATGACCTCCGTCATGACGACCACTTCTTCTGGGCGTTGCGTGGCTTCCATTGTGAAGTTCCTCAGCACATTGGCCAGCATCACTTTTTCTTCCATGTAGGCAAACTTTTGTCCTGCAATCCAAAGGGATTTCAACAATGTCGTATTAAATTATATTTCACATCTGCAGCCTGTCTCAGTATTATAAGACCCGTGTCATTTTATTAGTTATGTGCCTATCTGAGTAAGAACGAGTATGTACTTGAATTCTTTGGGCTCGACGCTCGACTGTCTTTCAATGTTTCAAAAATATGTAGGATTAATGTAATTTGTGATGAGGGGGTAATTGTGGTCTAATGGTTCTTAATTTTGACTCACCAATGCAATTCCTAGGTCCAGCTGAGAATGGGATGTAGGAGAAGGGATGTCTGCCTACACAGTTTTCGGGTAAAAATCGTTCGGGCGAAAATAACTCGGGCTCCGGAAAAACCTTTTCGTTTCTATGAGTTGAGGTCGTCATTATGAAGACGTTCACATCCGCAGGAATTATTAGCCCGTCATCTGAACAATCAAATCAGAAAAACGATTAATTGTAATAACCTGCGTATGCGTGGACACCTAGTCTTCAATTGAATGTGTATAATATGTTCCCCTTTGAAATTAGCATATAATTATATACAAGCGACTACACAGACCTAAAACAGCGTCAGTTTTCAAATATCTCGAAATGAACGGGACGCTGGGATAGAGTCGGAGGGACTCTTTAACACAAAGTTCCAAATATTTCATTTTTGTTAAATCTGTGGTCGTAATGGGCCTACTTCGGTCATTTCCAAAAATTTCATCCAGCTCCATGTGTACTTTTGCCTGTAAAACAATTCAAAAATTTAAAACTCACAACAGAATTAATCTAGATTCTTATATGCCACTTAATTCAGTCTTGAATATTTGCAAAATCTATTATAAAGACCAGTAAAGGACTAGCTTTTTTTAAACGTTTGATGTAAGAAATGTAATTAAGACCCAAATTGTTCCCGGGTCTCTAATTGTGCCCTGGGTCTGAGCGCGAACTTTAGTGCCCTCTCTAATAATGTCCGGGACGGGTCCCTATTTGTGCCCGGGTCTCTAATTGTGCCCGGGTCTCTAATTGTGCCCGGGGCCTCTTAGCTTGAAGTTTGAAATAGTGCCCGGGGGCACTATTTGGGTCTTTACGGTATTTGTTAAAAATGTTAAATCTTGTCTTTTTGCCTTGTTTTGACGCGAGCTTCCTTTGTTTAAGTCGCGTCTAATTATGATGCGTTGCATTTTTTGAAAAGGTCAACTTTACGACTGTTTTTGAAAGGAAATCCTCTACGTAGCACATTTCGCATTTTTTGAAAAGTTCCATTTGGCAGATTTTTAAATGCTTGTTAAAAACTTCTACATAAGGACGTTTTACATTCAACAATTACCTGATGTTCCGTGTAGCAAGCGAGTAAAAATAAAGTCCAGTTAATACTTGCTGCAGTAGTGTCATGTCCCTGAAAGAAGCAAAAACAATTAAAATATTTTTCACGATAACTTAAAAAGAAAGTTTAATATTTTTGCGAGGTGTAAGAAAAATGAGTTGAAGGATTTGAGTAGCTACTTCAAACATGAAAGTGTCCACTTCCTCTCGGATGTCCGTGTCAGTCATTTTATTTTCGGGATTCTTTTGAGCTTCAATTAACAAATCCAAGAAGGCGAGCCGTTGCTTTCCCTTCCAGTAAGTGTCATCCACGGGGCCTTCAGCATTTTCAGAATTATTTTCACTTCCCGTTTTCCCAGCCGCCTCAACCAGCTGAATTGTGCTCGTGCCTTCCTTGTGTAGACTTAGACTTAAGTTCTCAGCCTTGCGCTCTTGAATGACGCGAGTTGTGAATTCGTGGAGGATTTTTAAACATCTCCGCTCTTCCCGCCCCATCGATGACAGCCGCCAAATAAATTCCCACTTCATCCACGGACGAACCACGCGATACTGGAGAAACTCACACATTCTGAGAAATCCCGAAAAATCAAGTTACACACGTTATTTTGCTTCTTAGGCCAAGGCGGGTACTCTAAATGTATGTGGGTATTTAAATTATGATAATTTTGTTTTACTTGTAGACGGCCCTCACATAGGGTGTGTCGCGCTCCTTCTGCGCATTTAATTTTCGTCCCATCGCAGTTTCTGGGAAATAAAAAATGCACATATAGTTACAGAAGCATTGGGAGGGAAGTTCCTACATTCTACATTTTACCTGTTTGCAAAAGGTGTAAATTTAATACACCTTTAACTTTTCACATTTTTAATTTTTTCCAAAGTATCAACACTGGGATTTATAATTTTGCAAAAATAATAAAACCTTTATGTATATACTTTTAAAATGTGGAGAAACTTTATAGTAGCACTTTTTAAAAATTTAAGATGTAGGTATTTATTTACACTCTTTATAAACACAGGCAAAAAGCTTATTGTAGGACTTACATACAGCCTTTATTGTTTATATTAAACTGATGCCTTCAATAACTTCCCCAGTCCCCCCCCCCAATTTATTAAGCTACGCACTCACCGCAAATAATGTCAAGGGCACATCTGGTGACATAAGGGAAAACGTCCCTCACTTGACCACCGCTAAATTCTTTTCTCAGAATGTCCACTAAAATATTCGAGTGCTCGTTAAAAATTGGCAAGAAATCCTCGAGGATTTTGAAATGAAATGATGGCGTTAACATCTTCCTTCGGGTCTGCCATTTTTTCCCTGAAAAAGATAGATATTTTACAAAAATGAATTAGATACAACTACAGTTCATAATTTACAGAATTAATCGAACTAAGGATGTTGTTCGCTACCTTGACTTGTAAGAAGTCCCTCCCCCAGCCACGGCATGATGAAGCCGTAAATGTCCCCTTTGTTGATGTGGACGGAGGACGCTAAAATTTTCTGAAATATTTTAATTAATGCAAGTATTTGTTTTTGAAACGTTTTCATTATTTTTTATAAAATTAATTATCACTAATATTTTCCATTGCTAGCATTTAAAAGCATCACTAGCACCTTGAAAAAGGCCACAAAGGGAAATTAACCAAGACTAGAAATTAACATTTTCAAAAAGGTCATGCAAGAAAGTTCCATTGTAAAAAGTCAAAACAAGAATGTAAAATTATTAAAAAGGTGTAAAACCAGATGTAGCACAGTTTCAGAAAGGTTAACAAAGATTACCTCAATATCTGCTCCATCAGCTAGGGACAGATAATAAATCGTCCCAATCTGAACCACATAGCGAGGACCGTACACGGCTCTGTACTTATACTGAAGTTTAGCCATTTCTACAAAAATTACCCGGTTTAAAAAAAATTATTATGCTACGTACATATTTGGGATAGAATTGTTTTTTAAGTTAAAACTCACCGTCATTTGGCACATTGAGTTCCAGTGCACTGCCAATGAAGGGGTACTGGGGTGGTCCCGGGAATTTCCCCATTAAGCGCTTCTGCCTCCCATCTCTCTTGTACAGCATCATTAGAATGGTAATCCCCGTAATCACCAGGGTAATTAGGGGGTACGACTGGACGAAATCCCGAATCATTTTTTACTCGTTTAAAATTTAGTAATAAGTATTGTCCCAGTAGGTTAAATAAGTAAATGCACTAGTAGTAAAATAAATTAAATGTGAAATATTCTGCCTTCAGAATATCATTATTCCAACGTTTAATTAGTGTCCTTGATTTAGTGGGCTATGCCACAGTAGAATTATTTGGGGCATTGTTTGGCACTCGAAGCTGTCAAGAGCTCCACTTGAACGGCAGTCGACGATAAAGTTTAAACAAATACAGAATAAAATAATGTAATAGAAAATCAAATGCAACTGCTGATATAAATATGAATTTTGGACGGAGAGGTATTATGCAGTGGTGAGCTATTTTGCATACTACTCGGCTTTGTAATCACTCTTGCACTGTAATTTTCATTTTTCCATCCAGTCTTTGTGCAGTCGGAAAAAAATAGTCTGTACGCAAATAATAATAAAAGTGGCCGTTGGACTTGAGCACTTGCAGACCGGCCACCGCACTACTCTTGACTGCTGGTGCACTGTAGCACTGTATACATATCATTGCTACATGATCAGGCCCCTGGCAAATATGACGTCAAGTATGCAAATACCTTTTTAACAAAATCCTTTCAACATAGGCAAAACTATAAAATAACTTTTTTAAAAGTGCTATAAAAGGATACAAGAATTACGTATAAAGGCAAAACATGAAATGCAAAATGTACTCCTCACTCATTTCAAAAAATTCCTTTTCATGACATCATATTTGAAATGTTCCAAATTGTAGGTACATTTTAAAGGTCAGTATGAATTGCGTGTAGTTCTATTCCTGCAATATCAGCCGCTCGTGACCTTGAGGGCAGTGGACGATCTAGAGTCAAAATTACGTCTGCAAAAACTAAAGCAATGGCAGGAGCATTAGATTTTACGCCCAGCAACCCTTTTAGAGAGAGAATTAGTTGTTAGTGTGTACATTGTACCAGTTTCCATTTCCACCTTCCCTCACAGCCTTATCAAGTTCGCATTCTAGAGCATTGCTGAGCATGCAAATATAATAATAATAATAATTTATTCATTATGTCGATTTGGCCGTCGGCCCATACAACATCGGTATACATTTTTTACAGTCATTGATTTTTCATTTACAGATAAAATGGATCTGTAAGATCCGGTCATAATATATATACATTAATTATCACTTGTCTATATTGTTTAAAGTTAGTTAGTTATTTGATGTAAGATTTGTGCGAGTCACTCAGGTAGGTAATAGGTACCAGGTTTCCCACAGCAAGCTTTTAGAAGTACCTACATATGTATTTATCTAATTAACAATTTCTCACAAACGGTTCGATAACTTTTCTTTAGGTTAACTGCACAATTAGTAGGGGTCATGTAGAACCAGAATCCAGAAACACTGGCTATGCTGTTAAGAAACACAGATTTTTTGACCATATTTCGAAAATGCCCATCTATGTTCGTTGTTTTAATTTTGTTTTTTCAAGGAACGGCTCGATAACTTTTCTTTGTTTTAATTACATAAATAGCGAGGGTCATATAGAACCAGAATCCAGGAGCACGGGCAACGCGGTTGATTTTTGTAGCTGATTATTTAGTTCAGTTCTGTTTCTTCCACGCAGGAGTAGTAAAATTTTCTAATTTTTATAGCCTCTTCCCAAAAGTTGCACATTTTTTCGATTTCTTCCTTGTTGCTTAAACTGTTGACGGTATAAATTAGGTAGTTGTCTCTTGTAAGGTTACATTTGATCAGTTTTGTCAGGAATCTGTGCCTGGGGGAGCTGTAGTGCGGGCACAGACACATTATATGGTACACGTCTTCTACATCTTTTCCGCAGAGATAGCAGTGATTATTTTCTTTTCTCCACTTTATTCCGTTTAGGCTTACTGCAGCTCCTTTAACTACAATTCGAGGTAGACCAAGTCTCACACTCTGGATTAGTTTTATTCTATTCCACTGTAAATCCAGATTGTAAACTTCTGCTCTATTTACGTGCGTCTTAAACATTTTAAATTGTGGGATTGTTGTGTTACTCTGCATCATCCCAACGCATTCAAATATAAAAGGAATCAGAATCAATTTATATCCCCGTTTAAGGTCCATAATGACGCGTATCCATGAAACCTCAAAATGGGCACACAATTTGTAAACAGTTTTCTTTAAACATTGATTAAATCACTACCCATTTAGCACTGTGTCAAAACTAATTTTTGCACTTGCTAAAACACGCAAAGCTTTGGTTTGCAATTTTTTTAAATATGGAAAAACTGGACTTGCAATTTTTTAAATTGTAGGAAACCTTGATTTACACTTTTTCAAAACACGCAAAACTTCGATTTTAAAACATGATTAGCACTCATACTTAGGTAGGTGTATGTATGTGTTGTAAAAATGATGAAATTATGAGACTTTTTCTGGTTTTATAGATATGCGTCATTTTGCATCTTAACGTTTTGCACCGCTCCACTTTGTGCTTAAGGAATAATGGATACGCGTCATTTTGCATCTTGAGCAGCGATATTTTGCTTCAGTACGGGCTCTAACAAGTACATATTATTATATATTTTCAGCTCAGACGTACTCAGTGTAGAACCCGAACATAATTCGCTTCCCAAAAGTCTCTAAAGCCAACTTGAAACTTGTTCTTCTGCAGATTTGAAGCTAATCATTTTTGTAAAGCTTTACTTATTAAGAAGAGCAGCAGGAGACGCGATAAAGGTCGGAGCCAATTGCATACAATACAAGACGGAGAATTTTATGTTATTTTGGCAAAAAATTCAATAAGTGTCACTAAATACATATCGCTGCCGTAAATGCAACTTGACCTACATAAGTTCAGTCCGTACTTCACTCTAAAATGAGGTCCATCCATTTCTATCAGTAATAAGATCGATGAACTCCGGTCATTTTGCAGTCACAGTAGCGATATATTGTTGTTACCTTTGATACTAAAATTTATTTCAATTTGTAGACCTATTCTAGTTGGATTCTGGAAGTATTAGCAGACAATGTTTACTCGTTAGTTCATCTACGGAATCATTAGTCCAGTCAGGTCTCAGAGTTATTTCGATCACGATCTTGTCCGTGTACGAGGACCTCATCTTTCCTGCAGGCTTTCTTTCTTAAATCATTTTTTTAAATGTAATATAATCTATTTAATTAGCCCCTTGGACTACCAGTCACGTACGCTCCGAGATTTGATTCCAGTAAAAACAATAAATGTCGAATTACAAATACATATCGTTCGTAAAGAAGCATTGTGGCGTATGTCCAGCCTCTGCTGAAAAGCAGTGTCAAGCAAGTCTAGTTGAAATAGTTGAATGCCTACGTCAAAATAATAGTAAGAGGAAGCTGGACTGACACAATACTTTAAAGCGGCTGATGGACTTACCCCAGAATGCGTCTTAGACCACGATATATTATGTGAATGCGTAGTATGCATCATCCTGTGTACATACAAAGAAAGATGTAATCTGCCGTCCTGATGTTTTGCCATCACAATTCTAGTTTGTTACAACAACAAAATTTATTTCGGATACGCAGCCATCATAATCACAATGAAACAAGAGTACGAGAATTTAAATGGAAAAACAATAATTATGTCTGGAGGGGTATCTTTATTGGGAAATTAATGTTTAAATAATTATTTCATGCAGCATTTTGATTTGTATTGTAACAAAAGGTGGGACTTGTGTGAATCCAGTGCTATAGGCAAAGATGGAGACTAAGTTATAGCTTATACAAATTCTAGATTGATAGATCGATAATTACACGGAGCTGAAAAATCTGACTGGCAGACGAATGCCAATTGAATGCCAATTGTGGAAATAAATACATATTGAGTGCTAAGAGGCAAAATGACGCATATACAACGCAGCACTGCTGCATGGTATCCCTGTACTGACCTGTGGAGACGCGTCACTTTGACTCTTATCCTATTGACTGTCCGTCGCTTTACATTTAAAGGAAATCGGATAAGCGTCATTTTGCCTCTTAACCCTCGCAATGCGCAATAAAGTGGCCAGTGCCACTAATAAACTTGTTTTGTCCAAAAGAAAAAAGGTACAATAATAATTACATATTCCTTTATTATCGAATAATGGTAACCTTGCCGGGAATGTTTCTGGAAATATAGACCTACATAATTTATTTCGTTCTCGTGGTACAATGTGGCCATATTTTGGCCATACGGCGTACATACACGTAGTACTTGATTAGAATATAGTACCAACTATTATTTCCTGCTTGTCAAAACAAGCAAATTATAGTACATTATATAACCGTTCCTTCAAATGCCCAAACATGAATTTAAATCCTTTTGAACAGACAAAAGCGTGTTATTTATACAGGTTTATTGATTAATTAAATCAGGGAAATATTTCAAAAAATGTCTTAGAACTAATAGTAAAGATTAGTGGGCTAAAATGAGTGTGGTGGTAGTGTTACAGACAAAGAGGAAGAAAAGCAGAATTGTGCATTTGTCAATTTCAAACATGCTTTGAACTTTGACACGAAATGCACGTAGAGAGGTGACCACATGGCCTAAAGTGCCCTTTCGCCCAAGACGACCACTGCATTGAGGATCCCTCCGCCAGAGGTCCAGGAGCTGACCTGACCTTTGGCCCAGCTGAGCCACGAGAGGGAACGTACAGAATTCGAGGCCAGGGTACAAGCAGAGTGTGAGGGGAAATATGAGGAAAGCGGGCATCGGAATGTAGACGTGAAGCTTCACTGCCCCGTAGAGACCCAAACAGTGACCGCAAAGCATGAGCATTATCAGAGACGGCCAGGCGCTTTTCGAGCAAATGTCATTGTAAAGGTTGTTCAGTAAAGACAGTGTCTTATACACTTGTAAAACGTCCAATTTCGGGTCAAAGTCTGTTGATATTCGGGTAATTTTTAGGTCAGCTTGGGTCCCAATATTCTTTACGCATAAGCCCCCACTTTCCAAGTTTTCTTTCCCGGCTGCTGTTAGCATCCTAATGGGATGAACCTTAATGCTTTTGGTTTCAGTTCGACCTTGAACCTGACCTTGGCCGTGGTCTTGATTCCAATTTTTAGTATTTTTACCCTCCAGCCTCCGTAGGATGAGTTGGTTTGTCCAAAAAATTGCGCTTTTCGAGTATGTCAACGTCATGAAAATGAAAAGGAAAGTGGCCATGCTCATGTTGATGTAGGTCAAGTACTCCCACAGTAAATAAACCCCAAAAATAATTTTCGAATCCCTATTCGAATTTAAGTAGTAAATAAGCCAGCTATACAAATAGCGGGGGTGCTTTGGATCTTGAATGTACAGAAATATGAAGGGGACGGGGTTTGTAAAGATGCCCATTGTAAAGACTTTGACGGTCCAAGCTGAAAGGTCAATGTCCTTCAAAATCCAGTTTTTCTTGGTTTCGTCTTTCACAATATCTTTCAATAAAAAAATATATTTAATAATTTATCCCAAGCGATCCGGACAAGAATAATTTTGTTTTGGAAAATCCTTACCGCATAAGCTCGAATTGGAACGGCTGACGTCATATTTGACAACTTGATTGAACCAATAAACGATTTCCGCCCTTTTCCAAGCGATGGTCAAGTGAAAGACGGACTTGCAGCCGAAAGCAGACACGAAAATGAATTGTACTGCGAGCTGAAATATTTGCTTTGTATAATTCCCATTTTTCACTTCGAAATCTATTTCTGTCCCCAACTTTGATGCTGGGGGCAGTGTGGCCAATTGCTTTGCAAAAACGTAAAATTGCCACAGGGAATACAAACAAAAATAACACGTCTGAATTTTCCAGAGCCATAAATGAGTATGGGTTTTTGGTAAGGAAAGCCTCCAGTTTACACCAACAGTTTGTCGACCAACGGAACCGGTTTTATTTTCAACTTTCTTGTCCGCGCTACTTTTTTTCAAAGTTCCGAGAATATTGTACTCGCATTGAAATGGGAGTAATTTCAACGTAGAGCCAATTTTAAAATAATCACTCAAATGCTTCAATAAAGCTTTCGTTAACATTACTATTTTGTTTGCTGCGTTGTCAATAAATTGTACCAAGTTTTGTTTTATATGTTTTGGACTATTTCAGTCAAGTAAATATTTAGAAAGGGCTTTTCGGTTTTCCTTGTTAAAGCTTACGATTACATTCCACGGTCCACACAAAAACAACTTGTTCACAAAAAACGTCAGCGTACTAACAAATTCTTCTTTAAATTACTTTTACCTGCACTCCCTATGTCTCTATATTTGTTTACTTTCAAAATTTGAATGTCCAGTATTTAATTATTTCGTCACTGCACGTCTTTGTAATTCAATTTTGTATATCAGTCTCTTCGTCGGGGTTAAAATTGCAAATTAAAATATGCTTTTGAAAAGGAAGCGCGCAGCAATCGTTTCCCATTCTCCACAGCTGAGTGATTATTTCTGGAAAATACTGGGCTTTTTGTGGCTGCTTTTGGCTTGGCTGTGTCATTACTATTTTCATGCGTCATAATTTAGTCGCCATGGCCGAAGAAATATGTGCCTTGTAATTACACATTTGCCTGATGCGATGCAAAAATTAAATTATATCACCCAAAATAAGAAAAGAGTACAGTAAGCGTACGTAATTATGGGTTTATAAGCAAACTGCCGCATAATTATGTGTATTATTCCGAATATTATTGTTTAGTTGTACGCGTAATACATATATCTATGTGTCACTCACAAGTTAGTAAATATTTATTACCTATGTCTTGTAATACTACGGTGCAAAGGAATAGACACTAAGAGTAAGTTAGGACTATTCATATGTTGTATTCAGTATACTGTAAGCTACAATTGGATTACCAGACTAAAAGCGTAAACAGTAATCAGCCACATTATAAGTAATAAAGCTAGAAACAAGCACCTGGCGGAGAAGTTAATGACAGGGGTTAGACAGCTACGGAAGTAGTTAATTTGACTGATATTTATTATTAGCGTTTTGTAATCACAATTATTGACACGGAAGGAGCGCGGCATAAGTGTCGATGATTGAGTAGGGACTGGCAGGGATAAAGATGGCCGCAAGTCAATCCGTCCCAAATATCAAGTGTCACCTGACATTGGATCACGTGATACAAAATTTGTACCAATGCGTTACGAAATTCAGAATTTTTTAATTCCTACCGAGTGTAAAAAAACTCGTTTTCAAGTGTTTTTTGTTATTTTCAAATTTACTACAAAATTCGTAATTATTGGGCGAATTCGAGTTTTTAACTGGTGTTTCGTGCTGCAGTGATCCTGGTTTGTTGTGTTGTAACATTGGGTTGAAAACATTCCGCATCTTTTGACACCTTCAGCGCCTCTGTACGTTGAGCAGTTTAGAAGATGACAGTGTGTCCTAAATATCTATTCTATTAAACACATTAACAACACAAAACTCTGTAAAACTTATCCCTATTGTAATCGATATACTGTGTCATACTGGCAAATATTATTGCAGCATCAGTGAAATAAAGATATTTCGTTCTCTCTTGGCCTCAAACTTTTTTTTCCACCATCGTCCTTATTAGACAGATGTTAATAGGTACCTAGTATTTCCTGTATTAATTGCCAGGTCTGGAATAAGTGCCGGGTCTCTATTTATTGCCGGGTTGAAATGCATGGTCTTTTAAAAGTTGCCGGGGGCAATTAATACGGGAAATACGGTAATTTATTACCTGTGCTCACAGTGTTTCTGTGTTTACATACAGACAGCTACTATGCCAACCGTACTACGAGTGATTACACATCGAAAGCAATAATTAAAATATTAGGTATATACTATTACTACCATTATTACTCCAATCTTAGGATAAAACAAAATAAAATAATTATTGCGTTGTGTATCTAATTATGTAAATATCTTTTTGCTGAAACTATTTCCATACATGTGCAAATTACAGAAAGAGAACTTTGCACCTTTTACATTCGGAAATTAAAAGGTAGACGTGGTAAAAGGTAAACAACATACATTTCCCAAACACAAGACTGGAAAGTCCATTGAGCATTGGCGCGAGATTACGAGACCGTTTAAAAAACACGCCATTTCCGAAACGTTAGAACCAAATTAACTTTTTAGTTCAAAATCGATTATTAAATCATTTGCGCACCAGCATGTACTCAAAGCCAAAAGACATTACAAGGCAAAGGACGTTAAAAGTTTAAAAATACATACCTACGTACCTACCTACCAAAGCGCAAAACTATATTAGTGATTCTTATGCAATATTTTACTTTTTTATATGTCTGCATCACTAATATCCTTTTGTACTTTAAAAATTGTAATCAATCAAAATGTGGCAGGTTGATGATAATTATTATCACGTAAATACTTGACAATTGACATGAGGAGCTCATCAAAATTAGACTGAACCACTGACGGCGATGTGTGCAAAACACTTAAGTATCTAATTAAGCGCAGTCTGCCGTTTCCCAATGCAAAGGCCTGCTACATACCAGTAGCGCAGAGCATCACTAGTCGTCCAGCCAGTAGCTCCTAAAACTAAAAACAATTTTTTTAAAACACTGAAAATTTCATTTAAAAACTTGGCAAAATGAAAATAGGGACTTTCTCGTTGGTACTGCTGGTAGTGGCAGTTGGGATTGTGGGCGTTGCAGAGTGTCGTATCTACGAGAAGCTCTTGACCACCTCAATTTTTGCTGCTGACCAGTACTCCCGGGTGATAGCGAATGACCCCACTTTGAACGGGCGCTACCCGCACACGGCCAAGCCTCAGTCTTCAAACTGGGACGACACGACGGACTTGGGCGGCTGGACGGCGGGCTTCTACCCGGGAGTTCTCTGGCAGCTGCACCGACTCAGTGGCGGGGAGACGAAGTGGTCGACGGCGGCAATGGCGGCCCAGGAGGCGCTTAAAGTCCGCGAGAACGACACCGGCACCCACGACGTCGGCTTCGTCATCATGTCTTCCTTCGGCCGCGGACTCGACTCCGGATTCGGACTCGACAATGCCACCCGCTGGCAGGACGTCCTCGTCCAAGCCGCCCACTCCCTCTCCACCCGATTCATACGTCAGTCCAATCTCAGTTTTCTCAATCAAAATATTTATTAATTTATTGTAGCAGTAGCTCAGTATAATCGGAATGTTTGAGAGTGCGAATCCCGAATTAACTATTTTAACAGATCGATCTAGAAAAAATAGAGATCAATTGCAATCACTGTAAATGTCATTGCAATCCGCTTTAATATTAATATTGGTACTTCAATGTTCATCCATTCGGAACTGAGAAACCATGGAAAGAATGCTACAAAAGCGTGTATTCCACTATTTAAATTATTCTAAAAGGTCAAAACAAGAAATTACTATTTTGAAAAGGATGTAAAACTAGACAAATAACTGCTTCGGTTAATAGAAGGACTCTCGATACATGTTTAATTGATTTTACTGCAGTCAGTATCTCAATTGACCCTATGGGTTGTGGATTTAACAGAGCATTTTATTTTGCATGAAAAACTTTAAAATAAATAGGAAAGTGTGATAAGTTGTAAATAGTTTATATTTGGTTCTGTAACAGAAAAAGCGGGTGTTCTCCGTTCCTGGAACAGTGGGAACAATGGTGAGGTGCAGGTGATCGTGGACAACATGATGAACCTTGACCTCCTCTTCAGAGCCGAGGAGATTTCGGGGAACAAAACGTTCAGGGAAATCGCATTGAGCCACGCCAACAAGACAATTGAAAATCACTTCCGGCCCGACGACTCCACCTTCCACGTGGT
>JAQFZC010002567.1:0-22437 GCA_034695205.1 Dicyrtoma fusca
CTTTTTGAAAGTCTTAGTTACTGGTTTTGAATGCTTTTTAAAATGTTATTATTTCTAGTTTTGATCGTTTTGAAAAAGTTAATTTCTAGAAAAAGCACTTTTGTAAAGCATTCTTTCCATGGTTTCCCAGTTTCGAATAGGTTTAAACTGTCTGTGGGAGAAATTAGGACAAATGTTGTAATTTTCAGATTGACTACGCAGGGATTGAGATTGACATTGTAATGGCATTGAAGGACATTATGAAGTTTAATACTGAGCTGGTGGATGCGGACTCGGAGACGAAATGGGGTGGGAAAGTGGGGGATAACTTGAGCAGCGAGAATTTTTACGGAGCCGTGGCTCGTCTCATTTACGGGGAAACTGACATGGCCATCGGCTCTTTCTTTATTCTCAAACATTATTTGGACTTCCTTGACATGAGTATCCCACTGGACGTGGCCTGCACCTCCTTCTTGACCCCAACACCCCTTCCCCGCCCCCGCTATTTAGCCCTCATTCTCCCCTTTAACTATAATCTCTGGATCCTCGTCGTCTTGATCTGCTTCGTCTTTGCTCCTCTGGGTCTCTACGGCTTGACACGCGTCATGTACCGAGACAAGGAGTATGCCACATTTAGCAACAGAATCCACGTGGTTCTCACGTCCTTCCGCCTCATGTGTCAAGTTGCTCTGCATATTTGGCCCAAATATTGGCCCGTCCGACTCTTCATCGGCTGGTACTGGCTCTTTACTTTATTGATCACGTTGGCGTACCGTGGAGCCATGGTTTCCTTCCTCACCATCCCATTATTTGAAGCACCAATTGACACGATCAATGACTTGGCTGCTTCGGGCTTACGGATCGGAGGATGGGGCGTTGAGCTTCAAAGACTTTTCACTCAGCACAATGCAGGAAGTCATGACAGTTATGTCAAAACGACCCTTGCTAATCGATACGAGGTAAGCACACGTTAAAATTATGCTGCACTGCTATAATAAGCGTACTAATATTGTGAAATTGAGCATTGTGGTAGTTAATTGAACATTTAAATTTAATTTAATTGCAATTGGTTCAACTTTTGCTTGATACATTCGCTCTATGCATCTTTTAAGACTCACCTTCCATCTAAAACCCATAAGTGCCCGAAAATTCGAAAGTAATTTATTGGTGAGGGGAAAAAATAGCTTGATTGTACGAGAAAGTATGACTGCTTTCACTTTGAGCCCTCATGCACGCTATATTCTTAAACTATGAGCTGCACACAGAGTGAAAAACGTTTGTTCTACTTCTAATTTCCCTTTTGCTCACATTTCATGGCATGTTTGGCGTTTCTTGGGAGACGAATGGCTTTTCATTCGTCTCGTCCTTTGAATAATGCCCTGCATGGCATGTCGCTGTCTGACGTGCACGAAGGCGGAAAGAAAGGGGAAATGATTGGAACCGCTTTCCCAAACTTGTTGGTATTCCTTTGACCTTCCCGTCTCTGACTTTGTGCCCAAGGCTGGGATTCCGTATGACGCTTCCTATTGTGTGTTTCCACGTATAGCTAATTGTGTGAGGTACCCGCGATCGCGATGCTTTTGACTGGGACTGTGCTTCAGGTTGGTTGGTGGGTGTTGGTGTGACGGAGAGTTGCATGGCAGACATGGGAATTATGTGAAAACGACAGAGCAGTCAGTCGTCTGAATTGTAAAGAGTAAAAATAAAAGCTTGTCACATTAATTTAATGTCCGAACCAACACAAGATCCTTTGTCGTCAATAGTTCCACAAGTCCCGTCATTCCACCATGTAAAGATAATGGGTAAAATTATATATTATGTATTGATCCCCATTCCCAACCGTCAAACACTGTCTCCCTTGGTTTCCCTCTTAACTCAAGTTTTCCCATTGTATGTTGCATTCTTGTCCATTTAAGTACACACAACTCCTTCAACAGACACGGTACAGTACATCCCCTCGTATTGTATTGGTATGATAAAGTTCCAGGGGAACGGAGGAAAGTTTTTGTGCGCATCCATTCAAAGAATTTGTCATCACATTATGCCGCCGTCGCAACGACCCATTTATGTACATATACTGCTGCGAGACAGTTCCTAGGAATTTAGAAATGAAAATCGAGACTGCAATTTCGAACATTGACTTGGGTTTAGTTAATTAATTTTGAGAATAGTTTTGCGCTTTTAATCAAACAATAGATCGATGCATAAAATCACACGCAAAGCCTTCTGTGTGGTATTTTTGCATTTGCTATTTCCCATTCTTAGATAAATCTTAACTGACCGTAGGTCCTTGACAATTTGCAAGATGGAATCTCGATGGTAGCTGAGGGACGATTTGCACTGTACGAAAATATTCGTTTCTTAAAATTTATTCGACAAACAAGGAATTTAACAAAGGCTGGTGCTCCATCAATGCGACTCATGAAACAATGTATCGTCCCCGTCCACATCGGGATTGCCTATCAGAAGAATTCACCATTAACAAGAACTATTAATGGGTATGTGATGCATTCAATGAATTCAATATGCACAGCTTTATACATATATGGGATTCATAAAAAAGTTGACTAGGTTTTGATTGACTTTGACTGCGTTGGATTTAACACATTTATTAAACCACATAACTATTTTTGTTTTGCACATAAACTAATCTACATCCTTGTGATGGAACAAATATATACGTGGTACATCAATTTTCTCTTCCCTCCATTATACAAATTTCAAATCTGATTAACATTTATATATACGTACGTAGTTTCCCATTAAGGTTTACTTTTTGCGACAGTAACATAAAGTCTATTTGTAACTACCTATGTGTATACATTTGAAAAGTTTTGCAATAATTTAAAAGGAAATTGATTATACAATTTTGCACACTCAGGGAACTGACTGACTGGTTTGAGACTTGAGACTAGAACTAATATTTTGTACCTATTTATACATTTTGGTACACTTTACGATTCCCCTGAAAGCAAGACAATTTAGGTAGATAAAAAGTACCTACCTCTATACAGACATGAAAACATAGGAAACAACTTTACACAAAAACTTATTGTTAGTTAGCACTCAGCACAATCTTGTAGCACCCGCTTAAAAATACATACAATTTAGTAACAATGCAATTTCCAATTGCAGTACTTTTATTTACTTGTAACATTTTCATAGTATTTTTTCCTACTCTCGTCATTTTTACATTGCCCGCATGTTTCACTAGCTAAAATCCATAAATGCATGCAATAATATCACACATGCAATATATACCTATGTAGCATGTTCACAAAAATAATCATAATCCATAAACTATTAATTACCTATGTATAGGTACTTCGGAATTTGCAACACAATTTTTATTTTTTCGTCCCTTGCAACTATCGGTAACAGTTTATCAGTGAACTGTCAATTAGTTTAATTAGTTTAGTCGCACAATAATAGAAACTGTGACACGTTAATTGCTCAAATGATAGTTTTCTATGACAAATGAATTGATTGTATGTACTTTTAGTACACATACATGCACAGTTTTAAAAGAGTGAATCAAGTAATGTATGAAAAATAGACACATTCGGAGATTTAGTGAGTCTGGATTGGTGAAAAAGTGGGGGGCACGACTAGTTCAGCTGACAAAGGATAATAATAGAGCTCTGTACAAGCACAATCCGGATTCTCATGAAGGAGGAGACGTCGACGGAGATTCGGACGAGCCATCTTCGTCCACACAACGGAAACAGAGAGTTCTTACCATGACCGACTTGCAGGTAGACAATGTCACTTTTATCACTTATCACTTAAACATAGTTCCAGCAAAGATAAGACAGACAGATACCTCAGGTATGTATTTAATTAGAGCAGCCCCGCCGCATTTGCATTCCTTAAAAGTTAAAACTATGCATTTCTTGAATTTATCTGTAATTATTAACGTGGAGATAGTAGATGTGCGGTTAGCAGTAGTGTAGGATTTTGCATTAAGAATAAATGGATGTATTTTTCTCACGATAAAGGAAATAGTAGAATGTGCTATACTCGTATTAACTATCTAAGTATATATGTATCTCCAGCATTTTCAAGAGAAAATGAGACCGCAAGAAATAAGTAAATAGCAAGTATGTAGTACATCGCACTTGTTTCTCGGGCATAATTTAGTGTAAGTAGGTATAGGTAGATTCAAAAGACACATATTTGTAATAGAAATATAGAGAGCAGTCCGAACCTGCGGTTGTGGGTGCTAGTTTTGGCAGAATTACAGAACATAGAATTGTAATTTCCACATATTTCTCACCCTTTCATCTGTTATCGGCCTTTTGAAACCAACAAAGATAAACTTGATATACCTACTCTACATATATACATGTATATTTACTAGTCGTCAAAGTTGACACGGGCACAGCCACCACACAACATTACATTTTACACACGCCCCAGAAGAGCCCCCATTCCTTATATAAATATTTTTAAACATTAATACAAGTCACGTCGACTATTTTCACAGAGAGTAGCACCCAATTAATATGGAGAAGGAACATCATCACTTATCAGTAATTTATAGTAAAATCTTTAATCTGAACACGGAATAAACTTATGTACTACATACGTACCTTATAATTAGTATGTACATCATATATACCTATGTACCTGCATACATTTTAGGAACAAGAATAGCAGCGTGATATTAAATTTCGAATCAAATTTTAGCTCCATAGACTTTCTCTAGTTTAAAAAGCACTTTTGCCAGGCCAGCGACAAAAACTTTTCTGTGGTCCATATAAATAACTGAACTGTTATTAACTTGACTCCTTTTGCATTGGCAATGAAACTTGTTCCTAGAAATAATTAGATATTTAACCGAATTTGCCTACGAAGTGCCTACTATACTACGTACCTATTTACACGTTCCTATACATGCACTCGGCCTTTCATTTTGACAATTCCGATTCGTAAATAATTACAGTTTATATTTTGATTAGGGAAGGATTATCAGGTAGGTGACATCAAAATATTTTATTCTAGTGAAAATCACAGTGCTTAAGCACCGCTGTGATCATGGATATACCTATAGTACGCAATGCAAGCCATTATTTCTACTTTTTCACTTTTTCTACAGCACTAAACAGCCATAGATGTATGTATACACTCATAACCTATATGTACATTGACAAATCTATAATATAATGTAATATTTTGACTGTATCCCTAGGGCTCAATGTACCTACTACTTATTGGAGTATTATTTTCTATATTTGCATTCGTGACGGAGGTCATGGTGGTTCACGTGAGGAAAGCAACTGTGAATGTGAATAAGGAACTGAGAAAAATAGTGGATCTTACAAAAATAAAAAGTATATCTTCTGTCATCGAGGATCGTAAGTTTCTCATGGAATATGAAGCTCAGTTTCAAAGTAAACTTCGACGACGGAAAAAGAATTCAAAAAAGCGTATCAAGAAACAACCACCATTTCCCTACATTGACTAGCCCCAATCTCATTCTCTAGTAGTAGATTCACGGGTTGACGGGTTCCTATATAATTACATCTGCAGCTCTGGTCCTGGTCCTACCACGATCTAATGATTCTACAAACACTAACCACATTCAACATTCAACGGACGTTCACTTTCTAAATCTGTACTAACAGTAAGTATAGATTTATTTATGTACCTACCTATGCTGTATCCAGTGGTCGGTACGGATTTCCCATGCACATACATTTATATATATATGTAATCTGTAATCCTTAAAGCTATTGCGTCGCCTAGCACATGATAAAGCGAAAGCTTTTTCTCTCCCTCACAAGTTTTTTCCACACACATACATATACTGGGTTTTTATTCTTAAAGGATCTCCTATCTGGATTTGGTTTGGGGTGAATGGCGGGCTACCAAAAGCCAAAAGGAAAATGATGAATTACTACTTAGCTTATTACCTAGTTATGTATTCGTGAACGTCAGCCGTCGAGTTACGTATTCTAATGCCAATTCTTATGATGTTTGTGTGCATCTAGGTATACTCTATACGCACGTGATTAGGATCATAACATTTTGTCGGACTTTGAAATACTATTCAATGTTTATTTAGGTAGACATTCATTACAGTATAGTATAGGAACGGGTGGGTTACAGAATACAGTCAAAAGAATCAAAATCGATTATTAGATATGCTCAGCTCTATTCGTCTACTGTCTAGATTTCTCCCACCATTGCCACGCTGGATCTGTACTCTGCTTTCCCTTTCAGTGACACTAATAAGCCCCGCTAACACTACTAAATCTCGGCAAGAAAAACGTGATTGCTCAACTAGGTAGCTTAATACACGTATTCTTTGTCACTCATTCCATGGTGGGGATCAAAGTCTTGTGGATAGTATAGCTCTTATAGTTATGTATATGTATACCTACCTATGTTAGATTTAGATCCCTTCCTAAAATAGCATTTTCTCTATCCACAACTTATTACCTTGGATTTCCAAATAATTAGTACACCTATTACATACATATATGTATTACTAATAGCTGGCACGCTTTTTAAAAAAATGCAATGCTGCAATGAGTAGCCCTACTACCTAATGGAACACATTGTACTTAAAATAAAATATAGAAAGGTGTATGGACTGAAAAAATACGATTGCGAAAGCAACAAATTATTTAATTAGCTGTAGTTTTCAATCCATAATAATATGACTTACGTAGGAGCTGTAGCCATATGCACCCTATTTTCTTTGATAAGGAATACACTGAGTATTGTGTCTTGTCTAGAACTGCATTGACTGCAATTTTTGTATGTACCTACCTAGATATATTTTAAATTTTCAAAAATGTAAATATATTTCCCTACTTCAAACATGTAAAGCAACATCTTGAAGCTAAGGAAGTTGGTGGTTTGATATTTGAAATAATAAAATAGACTAGTCCATTGTAATATTGTAAAAATAAACCCTTAATTAAATCGAACCTTCAAAGAAATATTGAAAAATATTATGTACAGATCGCATTGCAGCAATAATGAATTTCCTAAACTATATTTCACTTATAAGTTGTTAATTAAAAGATGACCTAAATTTTAGACACTAACAGGCATATATATTATTTACATGCAGGGATGTGACACTGAGATACATAGAATAAACTCGAGTTTGCAGAACGATATTTTCTAGCCCAGCTTTTGTTTTTCTCTGTAATTCTGAATCATATTTCATACGGGGACGGAAATAAATAGTATTTCTACAAGAAGATACTGGATCTGGAAGCTGACTTTTACTTTCAAAGTTATGATCCATAGTCGGGGTCGGTCTTTGGAGGAACAATTTCTGAAAACCTCAAACCCGCGGTCCATGAAATGCACATGAAATGTTGTATGCTGTACGAGCAGTAAAATGCATGCTAAATGCTGTACTTTTGTAGTTTTAAATATTCCAGACTGGAATAAAGACAATACATGTGTAAGTAGACACTCAGTCACCTGTAAAGTTGACGGTTACCTATGAATTGAATTATGAATATTTCAAGAGCAGAAATTACATGCCCATTCGTTGTTGAGACAAGCCATAGTAGACTTTCAGTTTCAGTACTGCCGTTGCCGCTGTCTGTACGTACATATGTAGGTACATTGTATAGCAACTAGACCCAGTAGGTCCCGACATAATAATGTATATAAAGCGGGTAGGTCAATGTTTATCTGAACTAATAAGCCGCCGACAGGGTAAAAATAACCCAAACAAATATGTATGTACCTAACTGGGTCATCAATCAAGGTGCTTATAAAAAGCCTCAGGTATGGAAAATAGATAGCAAACAGGTACACCCCACGCTATATATGTCCCTTCAACTGCAGTCTTCATTCGAGTGGAATAAATAACCGAATCTCTGCAGATAGTGCAGAGAGAGAGGGAGATATTCGGGTGCATTGCATCCTGTGGAGTACTATGTGTCTACATTGCTTTGAGTGAAATGAGATTAAAATTAGCCAGACCAGATGGATAGAAAGCGTTCGTAACTACATGGCTAGCTTGTATACTCAAAGATTTCCTTCGTCGACTAACCTGGAAAAAGGAAATGTGGGCCTTGACACCTATACGTACTGATAATTTGTCTAAATCCCTTAGAAATACTACCTAATAGTAAGACACATACGTGTACGCTACTTGACTCTAAACAAGACGAAGAGCTGACAGAACGTGCATTCATACATCGACAGAGAAAGTCGGGGAGGTTTTCCAGTGAAGAACGATTTTGGTGGCGGGCTCGACGAGGGGGATTTCCTGGGCATGATGTGTCGGGGTGCTTGGATTAGTCGGGAGCTGAGACGAAGATTCAACTTCAGCCTCCAGAATGGCCTGCTCCTCCCCGCCTTTCCCGCCCCCAAATGAGGAGCCGTTGTTCCGAGGAGCCTTGGGATGCCGGTTCGTGTCATTATTAAGAAGGATTCCCTTGACCTTGGGATTGTTGTAATTAGAATTCAGCTTGTCGCCATAGCCGTCGGGGTGCTTGTCGTCCAGTGTGAATGAGCTCTCTTTGTGCTGTCGCATAATCTGCTGGATTTGAGAGTGATGAATGGGGAGATGGGCCGAGAGGGGAGCATTGTTGAGGGATAGACTCGTCATGGATCTGTCAGTGTGGGCGAGTGTGTGGAAGAGACTGTCTCGAGATGGAGAGGTCATCATGATGCCGCCCTTCCCTCCTTTCGGTGAGATCCTTTGTCCAATATCCGCCGAGGAGTTGGGCGCTCCCGAAACTTTTCGGAATTTTATGGAAAATTTCCCCGTTTGCGTTGACACTGATGCATTCCCAAGGGAGGGCATCGTTTGACTTCGACTCACAGCTCCAAAGGCATCCTTCTGAACCGGAGGTGCAATGTAGCCACAGAGGATCCGCCCAAAGCATGCACATAGAGCATTTTTCATGGCCAGACGAAATTCTTTAAGATGGTACGCGTATAAAAATGGATTTAGTGCAGAATTGGCGTGGGATAATATTATTGTGAAATACATTAGCTCCATTGGAACGTCAAAGTCCCGGTAGAATGCCTGTAAAATTATCTTGACTCAATTTAAAATGCACAATTATTACAATACGCAAATGTTTCAGTCACAACAAATATCATGCAACAGTTTGCTACAGTTAGAGATGAACACTTTGCGTACAAACAACTGAACAACTGGTAGTCAGTTTCAGTTTTTATGGACGTATTTAAAAAAAAACAATGGATAAAAAGTGGGCATAATTGCTGACCTGAATACAATTAATGGTGTACAGTGGCATCCAGCAAATCATAAAGAAAAGGACAATGATGCCTAATTTCTTAGCTGCTTTTGCCTCTCGTCGCTTTTCAGACTGAATGATTCGCATCATCTGTGTTGAGCCCCGAGTATCAGAGTTTAGAGATCCTGATCGTGAAGCTTCTGATGGCCTTCGGCCCTGCGGAGCAAGAGTTCCTTTCTGTCTTATCTAATATGGGAATCACAAAAGCTAATCAATTATTCTTGTTTTTTTTTCTTCTTATTCAATCCTAAATTTTTATTCTTCCTTGAGATACAATCATGAGTCCCTCTCTCCCCTCAAATTCAATTTGAATTCGCACGCAATTCATTTGAGAAAAAAATGTAGGCATTTAGTTAGATTTTTGTCGTTGTTGAAAAAATACTACCACACGAATACAGATCAGTCAGTTGAAGGATTGAATCATGATATGATAAACTAAACTACGATTTTAAAAATGAAGGTACCATATCTTCCTTATGCTTAATACAATTAGCGAATTAGCATATCCATACTTTAAATGAATGACCGGATAGAATGGTATAGTCTGTCAAGGAAATAAATGGAGACTAACCTTAATGAGAACGACGTGGTAAATGTATCCATAGAAGCAAGCCATAAGTAGTGCGGGAAAGACTATTGTTGCAAAGTACAAGAATGTCAAGTAGCTGTAACTCATGACTTTGGTGAAGTAGCAGAATTCACCCGAGTGGTTGTACCAGCCAAACAGTGGGAGAAAGCCAATTATTGCTCCCACAAACCAACATATAAGGATGATCCCTGCAAAGACATTAGCAAACAACAATATGTACACATCACTTTCAATTCAAATATGAATTCCGTCATAATTCAGTAAACTTGAACTTCCTCTGAACTTTGTGTCTTGAACCTGAACTCATATTTTACCAGCAAGGAGAGACTACTCTCAGTGCTCAGAAATCAGAATGCAATCACAAATGAATAAAAGTGAGGTGCTAGTCTGTGAAGAGTTGATGGCATCTAAAAAACACTCCCTCCACTCTACTCGCCTGTTTATTCCGCACAGCTCAATCCCATAACAATAATCTCGTGTCATACAATTCATCCGTCAATGCCAGAGTCAGATTCAGATCGATGACGAGAGGAAGAGCAAGAAGAACCACCGAAGAAGTGACGATGAGTGCATCAGTCGTGGAAGCAAAAATGGCAAAATGTCATCGTCAAAAAAGCAAAAGTACATCAGGAAAGAAATGATTTGAAGGGGCCCGGCTCTGACACCAGTCATTTGCGAGTGAGTTCGTCGTTTTGTCATTGCCATCTTTCTCAAGCCAAAATAAACAGCGGATTTCAATCAGCATTTCAAACTAACTTTAAGGCGTGTCTCTCTCTCACTCCAAGTCCAACGTGCTGACAAGTCCATACTCCACACAATCATAACTTGCCAAAATAATATGCTAGTCTTCATTAAATATGTATGCCTCCATAGTCCATGGGCACAGCAATCCTACATACTTTTATTTTTTCCATCCTCGATCTATTGTAATCTCCTGTGATCAGCCCACAGAAAAAACTTTTGTGCGAAGCGATGGAGGTAGGTATGTACATACAACTTGGGCTTGACACTAAACCTTATTATTATTAGGTATTACTTATTTATATTTTGTAACTCGGGTCTTCAAATTCCAATAAACGTAAAGGGAAAAAAAATCTAGGTAATTCCTTTATAGTTTGTAGACTACCAACTGCCAACTGCCAAGACGAATTACTAAAAAAAACAGACTAAAAACTATAACTATATTATAATCTATAATGCAGTTACCTACGCGCGCTGTTAGGTATTTAGTATATTTACTTATTACAATTATTATTGTTTGTGTCACTTCTTGCGTGGGAATCAATAGTTTGTATAAGCATCTCCTAATGTTGCTTGTCATTGGGGGAATTGTCTGTCTCAGTAATTTACTTTCATTAATTTCCCATTTCAAATCGATACAAGTATGGCTCTGCATTACATGACATGAGGAACAACAACACATTATTAGACTGGCTTAGAGTCTATGACATTCACGTCGTTCAACGTTCATCCTTGTTGAGTTTGTGTGGACGGGAGATGCTTTGCCTCTGACTAAGTTGATAAAAGAATATGTGGATTTCGATGTGACACGTAGCTTGGCCTCCCCTGTCATCCCAACCAACGTTCCAAACTTCGTTTTAAAGCCAAAACATCTTGACGGCTTTGCTTACTTTGCTTTGCTCTGACCGCCAATTTTATTCAAATAAATACACCCACGATAAATTGAGGATGAAATGGAGTGATAGTGATTACAAATTACAAAGTCCAGTATAAAGTACCTACACCTTTATATAATAACAATCGTAACCTTGCTGCAAATATTTTTGGCAACTTTTTTTTACAACTTTTATATTCCAAATCCCTACAATTCCAGGGTAAAATGTGTGTAGGTAATATATTGTTAGCCTTTACATGTCAAGATGCGATTTCCTTTATAGAATTGGAATGAAACTATAATAATGTAACTTTAACGGTCGGTTATATAATGTCTGAATTCACATTCTATGTATATTATGTTATTGCCCCGCAAATATGAGCAGAACGTTGTTAGTGGGCAACTTAAGTGCGGTGCTTAGGTACTTGAATGGGTAAGTTGCATTCAGCCATTGACAGTATATTGGCATTAGTTGAACTACCAACTTGCGATTAGTTTCCATTTCCACGAACTCATGATGATTTATGAGATGCAAGTAACGACGACACGATTAGACAAATAAAGATTCTCATCAATTACTAAAAAAATTTCCATTACTCTCTCTCCGTTGAGGGTCATATGCTGACTTGACATTCCCAACAAAAGTTTTTTTTCCCCCTCACGATCAACCATACTAATCGTATTGACTTTTATGATGCTCATGCTCAACATTGAACTGCCTATAGTAGTATATTATATGATTCAAATTGGAATTGGAATTGAACGTTTATAGTTTGTACGTAAGATCATATCTCACTGCGTCTGTTTTTACTTGTGGGCAAGTCTATCAGTATGTATATCTATACCTGCTATAGTACCTACTATAACTATGGAACAAGAAGCAGAAACTCTCGTGAATTTCAATTCCCATTATTAGTACCTAATGCGTATACAGACAGAGTCCCTACATATATTTACTGCACCATTTAAATGTTGGCTAAAGATTTTGTATCTTGCTTTATAGCAGCAGCAGCAGTCGTCAGCAATAATAATATTTCACTGCCCACATATTATGTATAGAGACATAAACACATCCGGCCTCTAAGCCAATTAAGTAATGTGTGTAGTAATCAAATCGTACGCAGATAATTGGAACGCAGTTTCCCTTCCCTTGGGTCTTTTGGATGTTGTTGAGTAACTTTTAGTATGATCCTCCTGAAAAGACTCTGTGGCCAAGGAACCAAATTAAATTTGCGAGGAAATTTCCTTTTCTGACGCTTTGCCCGTGTACACTTACAAACCTACTGAAGCCATTCCTGTACTTGAAGGAAGTTTATCCATGCCGTAATTGCGTACATGGATTATTCTGCTAAAGTACACTGGCACTTTTTTCTCAACTTGTATACTTGGGCAGGCATACATGTCCATATATACTGTTCTTTAGGTAGTCAAATTCTGAGTATGTGATGTTATGTAACTGCAGAGATTTGTTAGCTGGGGCTGTCTAGTGTTACCTTTCGCTTGTACTTTTGGCTGGACAAGCTAACAATAATAAAGTACAGATAAAGCAAGAGAACTCGAGAGAGAGAGAGAGAGAGAGATTGACATTTAGCGTAATTGTATGCCAGTGATTTGTTCCTTTCATACATTTTTTTTCTGAGCCAGTGAGTGTCCATCAAATGAAATAGGTAAGTAAGCATCAGGATCAACGTTGCTATTAGAGCCATAGACCATAGAAGAGACATAAAGGCACATGCTTTCCATCCGCAGTTGTGGTAAAAATTAGAATAGAGCAAAAAAAAACCGGATGCAGTCACACCCCCTGCACAAATAGGTAATTAGTTAACCAGGATCAGGATGGCAATAAAAACTATTACTTGCACATCAACTGAGAACAAGCGTGTGCTTTTAGTTGTAATCGGTAGCACGGTTGACGACTAACGATTTCTAACGCCGCCGGAATCAGAATCAGCAGCCATCATCAGAGATGTGGTATGTACATCCATGTAGTATGGACTATAGGTATGCAGTACGGATAATCACAGAATTTAAGTTTTCTGAAACGTATGTATGTATGTATACCGTGTACATTATACTGAAATTGAAAGTCCTAAATTTTCCTCAAGCTGACTTGATGTGTACGTGGCCGTAATAATTATTTAATGACGTAGTCAGTGACTAGTAGTTATTAACAATGCACGTGTGGAAATTAATGAGCACACTTCTGCTAATTCCCTGTCTATCCATCCACCAAAGACGTACTAGAACAGTGCAGTGTAGGTTATTAGCAAAATCTAAATTGATGAGAGCGGCATGGTTGCTCTCTGGAAAAATAAAGTATTTATTAGCTTGAGATTACACACTGTATCATGTATCTAATGGACTTGGCTCTCACTACTAGCCCTAAATCAATGAATCAATGCTATAAGAATGTGGGTATAATGAGGTTGAAAGAGCATTTTGGAGGATCTGCAAGTCTCTAAAGGGTGCAAATTGATACGGATCTGCCTGGGTAAATTGGTCGCATTGGGGGATTTTAAATCTATCAAATAGAGGAAATCCTAGCCGCACTCTAGCCAGGGTGTACTCATTAATATTCATTGAATCTGTCCCACCGGGTTCTTGGAATAACTGTGTCTTCAGTTTCTACAATATTCTCTCACTTCAACTCAGCTCATTTGATGACCATTGATGCCATACTCGCTCCCGTGTCTTTTATTAGTTCTTGCTGTAGTTCCAATTTCAAGTAACCCATAAAACTTCCTTTCTACACGGTTTTAAGACTAATGACCAGCCATCCAACATTTTGATCCATCCTGTCTCCCTCTCACTACATCTTTGGCAGGGACGGAACGGTAATACATCCATACATAAGTTCTCCCAAAAATACACTTAAACTTTTATTACAAGCAATTCATAACTGTAGCCAGGCTCACGTGACTTGACTTTGAATCCGAAGTTGTGAATCTGAACTCTGAACTGGCCCAGTCTGGAACTTTCGCTGACACACTTTTTCCACTCAAACTACTACTACGATGTACTCCACACGCTCTCAGATTTCAATGTCTCCCAGCTTTTAAAGTATGGGGTCTAATTGAAGTCTAAGTAATCGACATGGGTTCAATTAAAAGCAAGGATGACAGAAAATGAATGTAAAAAAAACTGATATGTATAATTTACCATCTGTGCAATAATAATTACTTGACTGCACAATTAATGACATCGAGACAGTTCGTATAGCAAATTTGACAAATGGATTTATCTGTCTGAACATGAACTCACAAAATCCCTGACTCCTTCCTGACTGGCTGGCGTATTTCCATACGGAAAGTAGCTACAGAGATATATATACATACCCTTTTCGGTAGTTGATTTAGTTTTTCTTTCACGTGATATTGGACTTGAAACGTATAGTAAATTGTACAGATCTCCTTCCCAATTTCCTTCAGCAAGATTACCATAAAAGGATTTAAAAAATTGACAATGAAGCTGTCTTGACTTGGCCCAAATGGATGTCTCCGAGCCATATGCACAGTCAAAGTCAATTCTCCACCGAAATCAAAAGTATCGTGCCTGACAGTCATATCTCTCCTCAAACTTCATCTTGAATGCAAGTACATACATGCTGATAGGCACATTGGCACTGACACACTCAATCAATCTACTTGTCTTCGACTGACTAGTGAGCGTCCAGTTGATAGGAAAGGAACTTACGGAGCTAATCAAGCGATACTCCTACTACTAACCTTAGGCCGCATATGGCATATATTATGTGGATTTTGTAGATGCACTCCAATGACAGTGACAGTTGCAGTACAAGTTCGATGAATACTGAAAAATCAACTTTTAAATTGCGCAATCTGTCCTGATACAGGAATGAATCTATGGACGGACGTATTTGGTTTTTACAAACAATTACCTTCCCACCATATACGTATACGTACATATTAGTCCAATAGCCCGACGCTCTCATAGCTCGTACTGCAGTTTATTAAATGTCTAACCGTAATCTCAACGATAGTGAAATGATTTGGCAATCTACAAATAATTTATTGGGCTCTCTGAGCTAATAAGTACATACATACAAATGGGCATGCATTAACATTTTGCATACTCTAGCTCGAGAACGAATTTGATTTGTGAATTAGTTTATCTGAATGTGTGTAGAATGCAGAGTCACGTAGACAGTAAACGTGCACTTCAAGAGGAAGAATGGCCACTAAAAACACACTTCCTTCCTTTTCTAATGCTCAAGCCACCCTTCGTAAATTACCGCATTATTAGAACTTTTCAATAAACGATTTAGAATATTCTGTATACGCCAACTTTACGACTAGCCCTCATTCATTTTAAGGATAGTTTTACAATTGAAGATCCAATAAAGCAAACTAACTACGAGTGCAAACGCACTCAATGTTATTACCATCATGTAAAAAATACCCAAACAAATAAACTAACAATCAACTACATGTATTTTTTTATTCCACAAACTACCAAAACACCAAAACCTAACGATAAGTAAGTAATGTACACAAGTTGTAAATCCCTATTTCTATCTTTCAATGAAACTTCCATGTAATTTAATGTGAACTGTAATGTATTTACAAATAAACATTTGGAGGAGTAGGTGTCATTTAATTGGGTATTTGTACTTGACATTTTGCCCAGGCTGTAGTGTGTGCAAAGGCTTGTACAAGGGGGCAGATTTGATGGATGAAAGAGATGGACGCAAAATCCAGAAATATTCCCTCTCGACGCCACTCTTAATGTCAAACAGTGCCAACATTTGTGTACACACAAGAAACTGTAGGCACTTATTTGTATACAAAAAGCGAATTGCCAAGTTAATCTGCCAAAAAATCTGTGTTTGTTTTTCTTGTCAAATGAACAAATAAAATAAGTGCAGTCCCATTTGAATAATAGCATGAAAGAGTATAGGATAATGTTCATGCTCACAGCAAAATGCCTTCGCAAAGAGCAAGAATAGTAATAAAGTGGTTCTGCAGGAGGACAGCAATAACAATACAAACATCCTCTCTCCAAAATCCATCCAAATTAATATTCCAATTCCAGAAGAACACCAAAAATCACCACGCCAAATATAGAGACTTGAAATACTATTTTGTAATTGGTCATAATAAAAATAATTCGAAATGTAAATTTGAAATCATCATAAAATGGAATACTGTAATTGAAAAACACACGGGGTGGCGAGACAAACGAGTCTCTCAGTTCATAGTTTTAACAAGCTTATTAGTGCTTGTACATACATACAAAGCATAATTTACACACTATAGACACTACAACCTGCCATCGATTCCCTCTCCGCCCTGATCCAACGTGAATTTGCTTATTATGCGGAAAATTCCTCTGTAATTTGTTTGTACAAGCACTAAAAACTACACGGTTCTTGATGGCTCAGCGATACTCAGCTGTACTTTTTATAATGCGTTTATACACATGTACATACATATACCTACTCGCAACTTTTACACTTTTTGTGCCCATGCAAGCAACCAGGCACGTATCCGCTAATGCATTCTCGCTTGGACGTTTTCTGAATCGATAATGGGAAATTGTAAAAGAAAACGAAAATCCTGGGTTTGAATCGTTTTTTGACCAACAACAAAAACGCATCCCATTAATGAATTTAATTTGAGCTTAAGTGCACACACGTTTATCCAAAGTAAACATGCAGCAAACAAGTAAACAAGTCTTTCACACACACAAAAAAACAAAAACTCTGTAAAACTTGATTAACGATCTTTTGTAAACTGGAAAGTGCCTTACATCATCGTTATTCAATGATTGATTGAAGTTCAAATGAACAAATGAATTGAAATTCAATTTATTTTTCAATGACTAATTTATGAATTGGTAGTAAGTAAGTAAGTCAGCAGAGCGGAGAGTGCTTCTGTTTCACGCATCCACCCATTTCTAGGGCATTGTCAGTCCAAAGTTCAACCACAGTAGGTAGTTTACTAGGTACTTTACTACACTTTATGTAGGTAGGTACTTTCTTACCTTAAACTACCAGCTGATCTCTGTCTCTCTCTAAAATAAAAGTTTTATTGGAGCTGTTAATAGTAGTGTTTCTTACGCTTTGAGCATTACAACTACTGCTATTACTACAAAGGTTCCGGGTGCGTGATTCTCTCCCGCTTCATGTGTATAGTATTCATGAAGAGATGGGATTTGCAGTTCTGCGACCTTTCCTCTAAGGACCGAGACCAAAGGGCAGTAAGTCGTTTTAATAAAGAAAAAAAAAAGAAAAGAAGGTGCCGGAGCGTAAGTGTGTGTAAATGGGTACGATGGAGGACGCACATGCATGAAAACTTTCTCTACTTTTAACATGTGCCATCCATCGATTTGTTTCGTTTCTTTATTGCACGTCTCGGACATTGGACCCCAATCTTACAGATGCTTCCTGAGTGAGGAATCCTGGACACGATTACCAAGGTACTCACACTATACATTTGTCCCTTCCTGTCCAGACCCACTCAAAAAATTGTCGAAGAAAAAAAACACGTCGTGTTACAAACTGACGAACTACATATTGGTATAATGTACCTACCCAAAGAAAAGTTTTCTCCATTTCCATCCTCGTTTCTCCCAACACATTTGGCACATCAATACATTCATTGCAACATGACATGACTCACAAAATGCTGATAGGAGGGAGTAGTTCTGTAAAATACGTAGTAATAAGGGAAAAGTTGTAGGCACAACTTATGCGTGCCGAAGATTATTTTAAGTATCTGTACATACATAGCTTAGGCATGCATCCATCTGTTGTGATGTGTACCATTATGACAGGCACACTGGCACAGTAGCCATAAGTGCAGAGAGACCCCCATAATGTTTCCTGCAGAGTTCCAAAAGCCTAGGCGATGTGCGTAACAACTGATCTGTCCCTTATTTATTCGTCACATCACCTTCGGCAGGCCATTTACATCCAGTGCCAGTCCTCACGACCCCCTATTACGTACATCTAAGATCATGACCGGATTCTCACGGTTAAAGCCCAATTACACTTGATAGATACCAGCAGTTTCTTTACGCCACGTATCTTTGACGAATTTTGGCACAATTGGTCAATTGACTGACTGTACAAAGGCAGAACTCAGAATAAGGACACATTTTAATAAGTTAGCAAAGCCTGCCTGGCATACATAGATAGACCCCCGCACTTATTCCCCAGCAGCACAATTCAACTGAAGGTACAAAAAAGTAATAATAATTTAAAGCCTGCCTACCTGTTGGCGCTCCTGCACATATCAATCTAGTGGCTGGCTAATGCCATGTCGCGGTGCTAATCGTGGTCGTAAGTATAAGGAAGCCGATAAAGGAGCGAGCGGAACAGAAAGCGGTAAACACATCATTTGTTCCTGTTGTTGTAATTCCCCCGACATTTTTAAATGTCATTCTTATAAAATGTAAGCAATATTCACAATAAATAAACTTTTACGTATGTATCTACCTAGTACACTAGTACACCGTCCCGACTTGTATTTTATGCCCCTAAGATCGTGACAGTGAAATGACGGCAATTTAACTGAACGGCCAGAACGAATGTTGGGATGAGAATGGAGAAAGGAATAACAAATTGTGTCAACGGTACACAGAAAACACAGAGCTTTGTTTTATTGCTCAGTCAATGCTCCTGCTATTTCCATAAGTGATATGTTTATGTTGATGTTTATGTACGTGACTGGGTTGTAAGCTGGAGTGATTGGGCACCGTCGAATGAAAATACCTAAGCAAAAGCTGCAATCAAGCCCAAGCTAGGTACTCTCTCCCTCTCTCAAAAATTTAGCATGGGATTTAGTTTTAGTAACGATGCATACAGAGCTGCTTGTACTTGCAATCGGGATTCATAGCCTGAGAAGCTCATTTTAATTTTCATGTCATAGACAAGCTGACACATGACATGAGGCCTTCTCATTCCCTTCCATACAGCTTCCATTTGTATTCCCATTGGCTGTCGTCATTTATTTGCCAAGTACTACCTGGAATTGGAATGGAGTTTTAGTCATGAGGCTTTATTTCATGAGGATGAAGCAAAATGGGAAAGTAGGGATGAATAGACCGATGCGCGTGGAAATGTGGAAAATTAACGGAGAAAAATGAAATGAGCGTAGTTATAGACGAATTCGACTAGACTTGTTCCAGTAGACTCCAGACATGACTCAAGGTTCAATTTCCGTCAGTCTAATTGATTACGTCTACGACTTCGACCAGGACCCAAGTCAATGACCCGCCCTCCTCCGCTCCCTCCCTCGTTCACACGTAAACAGTCTTTTTGCCGACCAGACAATTAGTGGTGCAAAAATTTGCAAATTGGCTCGGCTTGACTAAACTAGATTCCATGGGTGGGCACCGCACCGGTGGTGGCTCGGTCTGATAATTATAGTGGGACATGTGGGTGGCTGCACTGCAAAAAATTGCTACCCCACGCTGCTTGATTTTTCTTGTTGTTCGCTTGTTCCTAGGCAATTACGTAATTAGCTACAGCTACAACAACCGTTTAATTATATTAAATCTTCAACTGATTTTCGAATCAGTATAAAACTACTGGCTTAGTGATGCTTTCTTCCAAAATCTGTCGATTTATTCAGATCTTTCTCATTGACATACTATTGAAGGAAATCGTGCTACAGACACCATATTGTGCGTCAATTTACGTTTAAAGGTCCAGTGCCTATATGTATGTACGTACATCTGTAGCAGACACACTCCATGTCAGCAGCATGCGTGGAAATAAATGTGTGAACTGCGTCAAAAGTAAAAAGTGGAGAGGTTCACTACTGTTGTGACACACTTTCACCCAAGTTGTACTTTAAAAGCTGGAGCTACCATCTGATCTCTGAGGCCATGGCCATAAGCATGGCATATAATCTTTGATTTAATTTAGATACTCATATAAATTTATGTGACTGATATCATCAAGCCCTTTGCGTAGGAGCAGTTAGAGGATTGCGTCATAGTCTATGTATTTCCACACACTCTTTTTTTTCTTCCAACTGCGACTTTAGTTGTGACAGTTTTTCCAAAGTATTTACTTTTTTTTGCGTAAGACTTAAAAAAACTGACAAACTAACGAAGAGTCACGTAGAGACTTTTATTTTGGAATGCGAGATACTGGAAACTAAACTATCCATTATTTATGCTGATAGTAGAAGGTATTACCAATACTTGGGAAATGTCGACTGTAGCATTTTGTATAATTAAAAGCCCTGTGATAGGAAAATGAATTATCGTGAAAATTACAGAGAAATAGAAGAACGAACCGGGTCATCATTTGACTAAGATAATAATGTTAGTGTTGGTACTCGTGGTAATTATATTGTTCAGGTTGGTACCTACTTACACAAAATGGGCTTTGTTCAGACACATACATAAGTATTATGTATGTCCCGAACAGCTTCCTCCTATTTACTATTTATAACCTATGAAGGCAGAGTGCAAGTGTACAAGTGTTTTAATATTATAGGGTTGCTAGTGATTATATGCTATTAGTTTAGTTTATTGCACATCAGTCCTGCTATGTACAAGCCGGAGACCCATAAACTGACTGCCAAGCGGCGGAAAAAGCAATACAGTAACAGGAAAAGTAGAAGCCAACGCATTGGGAAAGTATTTAGTTCATTGGAGTGAAGGCAGACTCATGGGACTTTTCACTCTGATGACTTCTCCGGCTACTTAATCCCATTTCTATAGCCTAATGAATCCGTTTTTATATGCTTATATCTCACGCTACTACCTACTATAGGCATTTATTTAAGCTTCAAAAAAAAATCGTCACGCAACACAAAAATTCCTCGAAAAGAGTAATTGCCTTTTGAGTAAAAACATTTCACCTACCTAGCAATGCTACTAGCTAGCTTAGTCTGCAATGGATGGTAAATGGGACTTTCATAATGTCGGTGGGTCTCCAGTTCTGGATCTGGAATACGAATACAGGGACAGACATAGTCCAGGAAAAACAGAAACAATACAACAATATTCCCTTGCCATGCCATTGTGCCTATGTATATACAGCGTGTGTGCTTTTTGACTGAAAAATAACCTCTATATGTACCTACCTAGTTTAGTTTGGATGTCGTTTTAGTGCGGAGCGCGTGTTTAAAAGATTAAACGTGACAGGACAGGGGAAGCCGGTAGCTAGTAAAGTTGGAACAGAATACAGATAGTATATTATGACAGTATTCGGTCCTGTACGGTATCTCAATACAAGCAATTTGTATATATATGTCAGTTTCCTTTCCAATTTACTTTCTGTTCGGAAAACAAAGTTTCATTATCGGTGGGTGGGTGTATTGATTAGGAAGATATTTGAGGCAACCGATATTTCAGCCTTATTGTAAGCTATGTATATTCACGTCTCTAAATTACATGCAATGGGTACAAAGTACAAAGGTTCCCGATTCAAATGTGTAAGCTGAGGTATGTACATGGTCGTACATACTGACATAAGTTTAAGAGCCGCTCATTTTTTCCTTGTCAAACTTCCGGGATAAATGATGGCTCTACAGCAAGTCTAATAGATTCTCTCATTATCCCACTAAACATATTTGACAATCCCTAACCATGTTTCTGTGAAATAACAAAAATTTTATGCTCCAATATTTCAAATTCAAAACCCTGTCAACGTCAACTTGAGCGTTCAACTCAAGGGAAAGATACACTGGGACATAAATTTGGTGAAACAGCTATGGGTACAAAAAACTCATAAAAATGCCAAGGATGCTCATGTTGTAGCTCCAGAGAGTCTTGAAATCAATTACTTGTAGACACCTACCTAAAGTGTTAATCATAATATCCTAAATTACGAAATAAATGAAAATATTTGTGTAGAAAGCAGGTCAGCTCGTAGTAATACTATCATAGAAGGGGCCTTCTGAGTGCTTCTGACAGAGAGACAGCGTCTAAAAAGACCGTCAACAGAAGGACGTAAAAACTATCAAGGCAATGGGCCAAGGTCTGGGAAAAATTGGACGCTAATTAAGCCCAGTGCAATACTATTGTTG
>JAQFZC010002568.1:0-22436 GCA_034695205.1 Dicyrtoma fusca
GACCTGAAAAAAAGAGTTTTTATAGAAATTCACTTTTCAAAAATGTGTTCCAATAAAAATCGGTCAGAAAAAAAGAGTTGTTATGAAAATTCACTTTTCAAAAATGTGTGGCAATACAAATCGGTCAGAAAAAAAGAGCTTTTATAAAAATCCACTTTTAAAAAATGTGCTCCAATAAAAATCGGTCAGAAAAAAAGAGCTTTTATTAAAATTCACTTTTCAAAATTGTGTTCCAATAAAAATTGGTCAGAAAAAAGGAGTTTTCATAGAAATCCGCTTTCAAAAATGTGTTCCCATTAAAAAGAAAAATTGAGTTTCTTTGTTTTTTAAAAAATGTGTGCCAAAACAAATCGGCCAGAAAAAAAGTTTTTACAAAAATTCGCTTACAAAAATAAACCTAAAACAAGAGTTGTACAGAAAACCACTCTTCAAAAATGTGTCGCCACAAAGGAAACATGAGTTTGTATAGAAGTTCGGTTTTTTAAAAATGTGTGCCAATAAAAACCGGTCGGAAATGAAAAGTTGTTATAGAAATCCGCTTTCAAAAATGCATTGCTAGGAAATATACCGTTCGAAAAAATGTTTTTATTGATGACATAGACTATCAAAAGAGAAATTTGCAAAGGTAATATATGAATGAACTCTAAGAAACTACCAACTACAAACTACTGTCTTTATGGCTTCACTTGAGCCAGCGTGTACAAGTCTTGGGAAGGGAGGCCAAATGATGTCAATAATATGGCTGTACATACAAACGCAATCATCTTTATCCACACACCACATGATTCTCTTTTTCTACAGACTGTTGCTCTCCCCTTTCCCTGCAAGGAACGCAATTTGCTAGGAAAATAAAGTGGGAATTTGATTAATTCTCAGCTCATTCCGAGACCCCCTTCCCATGCATAAGTAGGAGACGAGGGAGGGAACGGAGGTTGAGTCGAGAGAATATTTAGGAAGGAAATGAAAATTATAAATTATTCATTGATTGGGATTCACATTCATAAACCAGTCTGCTTTCGCTTACTAAAGTAGCGAAAAGCGAAAATGGCACTCCCTCTCACAAACAACATGGAGCGAAGCTAAAAGTGAGACCAAGGCTTTGGGGATGTATCCCTTCCTATTTGCACATATTTTGCATAAGCATTTGCAAGCGCATTAAAGTTTCGCAAACGCACTGGGGAAATTTAATTTTACATTATTACGTTATTCTGTTGCACAATACATCTGGGGCAATCGCTTCTCATTGTCAGCATAATATTTGTCAATTCTGACGTCATTCAATGTGTCAGAGACAGATTTCAACATCTTACTTTCCCTTTCTGCCCCATAAGTGGTAGCTGCAAAGTAGAACCAGTATTATTTCTACCATAAACTTTTCGAAACGATTATATACCTATCCAGCTTTACATCTTTTTGCAAATAGGAATGTCTTGATTGCACCTTTTTGAAAGTGTTAGTTACAGGTTTTGCATCTTTCTGAAAACTGCAACTCCTTGTTTTTGCGTTTTTAAAAAGGTTAGTTGCTAGTTTTGTATCTTTCTGGAAACGGCAATTCCTTGTTTGGGCGTTTTTAAAAAGGTTAGTTGCTAGTTTTGTATCTTTCTGAAAACGGCAATTCCTTGTTTGGGCGTTTTTAAAAACGTTAGTTGCTAGTTTTGTATCTTTCTGAAAACGGCAATTCCTTGTTTGGACCTTTTTGAAAGGGTTAATTCCTTGTTTTTGCGTTTTTAAAAGGGTTAGTTACTGGTTTTGCATCTAGCATCTGTCTGAAAACGGCAATTCTTCGTTTGGACCTTTTTGGAAGTGTTAGTTTGCAGTTTTGCACCTTTCGGAAAATGGTAATTCCTTGTTTGGACCTTTTTGAAAGTGTTAGTTACAAGTTTTGCATCTTTCTGAAAATAGCAATTTCTAGTTTTGACCAATTTTGAAAAATTACTTATAGAATAATCGTTTGTTTCCAGCATTCTTTCCATGGTTTCAAAGTTCCTAATAGGTTAAACAAATGGGAATTCTTTACCACCACTTTCAAAGTGTAGATACCGTATTTTGATCCTGTTCCTGAATGACTGTGCAATAAAAATGCTAATACTAATGCTAATTCTCTCTTGGTTTGGTTGTTTCAGTGTGCGTGATGCTGATTTCGGGGGATAATGTCACCTCAACAGAATCATCATCATCGGACCCTGCCTTGCTAGCACATGTCTACGACTCTCACGCAAATCTAAGGTACATTTCAAACAACACAATATTTACTTATTATTTAAATTTGTAATTAATAATTAAAATCAAATACTACAGCAAATAAATACATCAAATAAATCAAATGAATAAGCTCAAAAGTACCTATAAAAGCACATCTATAATAAAGCCAACGAATCCAAACGACCACTGCATGCACACCAGACCGCACAGCCCGATAAAAGTGGAGTAAATGCCCGTGTAACACAGATAACAGAGTAGATGATGATCGATGAAAGTTGACTGACTTGGCTTGTGGGAACTAAATAAACTGAATTTACCATTCATGGGTGCTCAAAGGTGTAGGAAATGTACGTCTGTCTACGTCTCCCTGAGTAGTCTGTATGCACGTAGGTGGGTAGGTACATACATACATAATATGTACATCTCTCAAAATAAATTCTAGGACAAAAAAGTTGATGTCAAAAGTTGGGAAAGGGGAAATTTTCCCTTAAATGACTTTTCTCTACTCAAAAGTTTTGTTTGGTTGTGAAGTGAAAAGTTGAGAGAGAAAAAAAAATGGAGAAACATGAGCATTTTTTTCGTCGGGATTCTTTGCTTTCTCTGTGACAGGACTGTCGCGAGCCGGTTGTGCATTGTGTGTGGTGTGTTGGTGGGCTTTGTAAATTGTAAAGCTGAGCATATTATGTATGTATGCGGTTACAGTTGAGTTAAGATGTGAAACGTCTCGCTTCCCCTCCTCTACAAATATACTGCATAATATGTGCATAGAAGCTTCTGAGAAATAACGAGTACTAATATCTGTACAAGTAGAGCCCAAAATGACTACTGTACTGTACTGTACTGTTGCACACTGACTTTCACCCAGAGAGAGAGAGAGAGAGAAATGGCGAAAAGCAGATTTCGCATGTTTGGAAATCTCAAGTCTGAAAGAACAAATTTATGAGTGTTCTATGTGTAGACGCATTTCCATTAAAAGCTCATTTGGTTAAAAACAATATGTTCCATCTTTACTCTCCTCGCCTCACTGACTTTGACTTATGTCATATGTTTAGGAAGTTTCACCGAAAATTGAATAATAACTATTAGCATAAAAGATTTCAAGACTGTATATAGCCACAGAGTTAATGTCCTCCACACTATATAATATTGTGTGTGTGTGGGCTTCCCCGGGATAATCCAACTATCTCTTCCCATGTTTGGAGGGAGCTGGGCAAATATGACGGCCCGTCAAATTCGGAAATTTTCATTTTCTACAACTTAAAAACACAAAATTATAATTCTATGTCATCATATGTGCAAAGCCCCATTGCATTGCATAACCCAGAGTGCCGCCTTTGCATAAGTTATAAATTGTAAAAGAGACGTTGGGTTGTTGGTTGGATTTTTTTTGCCCGTCTTGAACTGAATTCGGCTTGTTTCCAAAGCCTGTCCTGCTTACTTATGTATGTATGCACTCTAATATTAATTACATTTGTTTGCAGTTTCTCATTCTCGCTTTGCGTTAGTAATATTTAATTATAACCAACATCATTATTATTATTTACGAGGAGGGATTGCATCAACTATAAACTCTGGGTTATGAAGATACAGAAGAACTCCTGAAGGAGAGAGAGAGAGAGAGAGTCAGCCTTGATAAAGTTTACATTGCGAGAGAGAAAGTGGAAAGAAAGAAAGAAAGAAAGCACTTGAGGTCCATAAGTTGTAGCTGTAGCGGCCCGTGACCCAGGGAAAACATGTTCGGTGTTAAATTCCATTGTGCTCTTTTAGTACAGAGTTAATTGAATCTTAATAAACTTGATTACTTTCTGCCTCACGTATTTTAATGGAGGTAGAATGTATTAAAGTGTGTGTGCGTTTCGCCACTTCCGCATCCATTAGCGAAGCTCTATTGCTACAGATAGACTCAGCACACTTGTTTATTGCTTTCACTTTTTTTTACCTTTCTACTCTTAAAGTCTTCAAAGGGGTAATTGACGCTTTCTTCTAAAGCAAATGTCACCAAATTCATTTACATTTCTCAATGCCACATGTTCATTGAATGCTTGGCTTTCAATTCTTGCTTCATTATTGTCAATAGGGAAAAGTGCCGTGAAGGAATGATTTAGAAAATTATTATGTGCAAAAATTGCTTGTCAAAATGTTTTGTAAATTACAAATTTTTGAAAAATTGACGCATTTTCTTTTTAAAAAATTAAAAGTATAAATATAAAAATTCTGTGTTCAAAATGGAAAGTTTTCAAGAACTATTATTAGTAGTGTCGTTTCCTTTAAAATACAACTTTTTAAATTAATAAATTTTCTAAAACGCATCTCAAAATATCTCAGTAAAATATAACCAGTGCAGTGTTAATAGCGAACTTTTTTTAAAAATGTTTTTTAAATTAAACCATTTTCAAATTTCCTTGTCAAAATTACGAAAATTTGAAAATATTGGACTATTTTCCCCACTCGGGACTTTTTGCTTGAGCTTCCATTACGTAAACACAGTACGCATTTACACCGTTATTACATGGCCAGGATTGCAATCAACGGCATTACAATAGCAGTGGAAAAGCTTCACAACTATGCGTTCACAAAGATTCTGTATACGGGTATTAATATGTCTATCAGGTTCAAAGTTCCGTTGGATAATATTGGAGGCTCATTTAAAATGCAAAGTGCATAGTGCTCGAAAGTTGGAAGTAAGCTCCGCTAAGAAATTCTCATCTTCTTCCCGTCAGTCATCGTCTGCTTGAAATGTCAGCTACATGACAGGTGGTGTGCTAATAAAAAAATCTCAAGTTAAAAATAATATTGGAAAAACTTTTAAGAGAGGCTCAACTGGTTCTGGTTTCACTGTGTAGTAGTAGACTTTCCAGCTCAATGAAGCTCCTCAAGGCGGTGTGTGGGAGTTGATTAGAAAATATTTTTTGAATGCATTTTAGTTTTATTGTATCTTATATCCCTACTTCTTCTCCTTGGCTCTAGGAAATGGGAGCTAATCCAGTGGACTTTTATTTTTTTAAAAGAATAAACGAATAAATCACACAGTCATGTATAGCTTATGTATATGCTCCTATATAATACCCTGTGGGACTGTAATACTACCCTTTAGGGACCTTTCAAGTTTGACGTTATTTAACTGACCTTTTCAAAATGCGCAAATACCACATTTTACACTGTTGCCAAAAGTGTAAATTTATATTTTCTAATTTTTTAGAGAGCTTATACCATGTTTTGAGCATTTTTAAAACCATACTTTAATATTTGCATTTTTGTCAAAATTACTTTCCAGCCTAAATCATATTACGTCATACTTGCGAGGGTCTTTCTTTATACTATGTTTTCCACCAAATTCCTATATATTAGGACACCTATACCACTATGAACTTTCTCCAAATTACAAGCATATAGTGTATCTACGTATATTTTTTCCCAGCGTATCCAACCAGTATCCATAGACAACTTTCTCCACAGTGCAATGTAAGTAGATTAGTTTAGTGTACACACTCTGAGCTCCCTAGCATGAGAATACACGTACTTCCGGATAATTTGAAAACTTGGGGATTTGTAAACATTTAGTTGAATCGTAAGATTTTATTTATATTGTTAAATATTTTTTGGTATCTCTCATTTTATTTGACTACAATAAAATTCAAATTAGGAGACGGAGTGAAAGCACGTAGGCATGTTGAGACTGTTGAAATCTTGGAATAATAAGGGGGGCAGTAAAAATGGTAGTACGTCCAATGAGCCTGAAGAAAAGGAAAGGAGAAAGTAGATGGTCTGAAAAACAAGTTTTTTCTGGCTACAGCTAAAGTCAAAGCCAAATTCGAAACGTAGAGTTTATTATTTTGATGTTAGGAAAGTAGTACGTGGCCCTGCCTAGGACCTTATACGGGTTGTCTGTATCAGTATAGGCATTGGTATATGGAGTATAGGCAAGATACATAGAAGGATGGAGGAAGAAATATGCAAAGTCTCGAGCCAGAACATTAGAAACGTATATATTATTGGTGAATTTTGCGGGCTGTTCATTGTGCATCGGAAGTGCGCACTTAAAGACAGGAAATCCTCAGAGATTGACATTTGGCAAAGAAAGTATGAGCTTTCAAACCCACATATTTTTAGAGAGAGAGAGAGTGAGATGAACGTGAAAGGAGAAAGTAAGTGTCTTTCCCAGCCACTGGAGAAAGTTGGAGAGAAAGCATGGGAGAAAGTCTCAACTGAATCTGACTGGAAGGTTTTTTGAAACGTAAATTGAACGGGAAAGGTGGCTTGGTGGAGAGAGCGGCGAGACTTACAGTGGGAAAGACTCTTTTTGGCAAAGAAGTGGAGTCATAAATAAGTCTTTATCGCTTTGCTTCCCTCAACAGACGGCATCATTATACATACTAGAGTGGAGTGAGAGAGAACGAGGGAGAGAGAGGGAGTCCTGGGCAAACTCTAGGTTACAAATTGGAGCTAAGGAGCATTCATTGATTCTACAAATAGACGCCCCGAGTGTCCATTGTCCGTGAAAGCAATGACTTTTAATGAAACTGTTATGTTGCTCCCTTTACATCTGTACATCCTTCGGCTGTGCAGGGAAGTGGCTCTCTCTCGCACCCAGTCCATTGCGCCCACCCTATTATGAATTTACTTACTTCTCTCACTCTATCTTCAAGCTCAGGATTTTTTACCCCAACCTTTTCCTTTCCCCTCCAACCTCCAGTTATTTATTCTTTTCTAGATTACCTTTTATAGCTCATGTCAATTTGAGTCCTCTCCTTATCCTCTTCCGTCCTATCTACCGGAAAATTTTAATCGATAGCATTATTTTCACTTAATCCTCCCAAGACTTACTTCAAGGAGCTATCACGGAAGCTTAAAGGTGAACGAGACTGTAAACGGAGGGCAACGGTCCTATTAATGGACAGTCCAGTACCCTCGCCAATCATAACTATATTCCATAAAATTGCATCTGCCGTAAGCCTAGAAAAGTAGCCAAATTTTACTGGAGGAAAAAATTGAACTTTCTCTTTCCTACTTTCTCTTTCACTGACATGCCCGTTTTTCAAAGAGGTTCAACAGAGATGATATTACTAAACGGAGAAGTACTTTACTTCTTCGTTCCAGTTTTTTGAAATGATACTGGAGAGAAATGTTCCTCGTAGGGGTCAATGAGTTTCTCAAAGTATAAAACAGTATGTACTTGACTAATTAATTTTCTATTGAATGTTGAAGTAAGTTGGGATGGCTCTGAAATACTATGACTGCGGGGGGAGATTAAACAATGATGATGACACCTCTGGTCGTTCATGGGTTCATTCAAAAAACCGGGAGATGTGTGTTGCTAGGGGCGACGGGTAGCCCATTAGCATGCGGGGGTGGCATGATTGTCTGGAGGAACCTGGAAATAATGACTGTGTCGACTTAAGAAGTGAGAATGACTGTCACGTTCAAGTTTCACGATCTCTTGATGACTGTCCGATTGCAATTAGAAAACCTGACTCACCCCGCACACACCCTCCACATGAGATTGTTTCCAGACTCGATAAAGGTCTCATTATGAACGCAAACTTCCACTAAAGGGCTCTTAAGTTTCATTGATAAGTTGTAACCCATATTCTTCCCTCCTCTCCCACTCTATTCATACGGAGAAAGGAGAAAGGCTCAACTCCCATATTAAGAACGCGTTAAGTGTTGAATCCAACTTAAGCTGGTTACTTTTCACATCACACTTTGTAGAAATTAGACGACAGTGCCTATTATGGCTCCAAACGCTCATTTCATGGCTCGCAAAGAAGCGGAACTACTTGGGAGATGTGGCTATTCTAACCCTGTACTTAAGCCCGGCATATAAAAAACTAGGACATGACTAGAACGAGGACTCAGGATGACAAGAGTATAGTAGTGTCGAGTGGTGTAGCCATCTACGTGCAACGAGGTCTAAAGAGACGGTTTTAGGTGGGCATTAGTGAAGGAGCAAGTCGTCCATTTTCACCACAACAAGCAATAAAAGTTTGTCAAAATGGAAAAAAACGTGCTTTTATCCTTCTGAGAAGGTGCCAATTTTTTCCCGAGTGATCATAAGAAATCAAAGCAAATTCTTTTTATGGCATTTGAGCGAATGACCCAAGAAATTGTGGATATTTTTTGAAAATTCGAAATCCCAAAATTTCATGGGTCGTAAACGTTTAGACACTATGGAACAGGTGTAAAACGCTCCTTTAAAGGTTTTTGAACATAGGTTTAATGCTTCGCAAATGAATTAACGTTACATATTTTTGAAAAGGTTTTACAATAGGAAATATTTGCAAAGACGCAACATGAATTATTTGTGTTTATGAAAAATTGCAAAATGCAAATTTTACATTCTTTATGGAACCACACGTGCTGTGGGATAGTTAAAATAAAAATGATTAGTTTGAAAAAATTGATCCGCTAAATGCCCACACAGTTAACCGCTGCGAGCTGTAGTCAAGAAGGAAGATAGGATATTTTGCGTCTGCAGTCTCGAGCATCGGTAGAGTTACAGGGTACTTGTGTGGCGAGAGCTAAGTCTTGGTCTTACTCATGTCTTTGGTTGGGGTTTTATGTACCTTGCGTATAATTATAGGACTTTGTATGTGTTCTTGGTGAAAGTCTGACTAACAAGACATTTGGTTTGTGGTTTTTTTTGTGCGTTTGAGCAGACATCATCATCACAGCCATCCATGGGGTCCACACTTTGAAGAAAATCCCGTGAATGTTACAGTTCGCGAGGGAGAAAATACTCATTTAGACTGCCGCGTTGGACTCATTGAAGATAAGCTGGTAATGTATACTATCTCAAACTACCCAAACTGCCCTTTCCTTCCCTATTAAGGATTACACAATTACTTACATACGGCCGTACCTACCGCTACTAAAAGTCCCGTTCCCTGCTAAAAGCTCAATGCCAATTCCAGTGCCAATGCTGAAACTCAAACAGTCATAATGACTCCACTCCCTCCATTTGTGTTCACATGGGGACCTTTCAATTACTACCTCATCGAAAGCTTGAATGAGATAGACCATGATTACATTTGCAGTCAAATTTCCTAATTATTTTAAACTGTTCAAAATCTTTATAGTGTGCATTAAAAATTACTTTTGGTTTGCTTGATCATATTTTACTTTTTTTTGTGGAGAAAGTTGACCTCTCTCTTAGCTTTTGACGACGTAATATTTGCAGGGTCTCCAAAACTTCTGGCATGTACATGAACACAAACAAACTCAGCCTGTAGAAAGGCTACTTCTGTAATGGGGTAAGTAGACTTGATAAAAGTCCTTTGCCATGCATCATGGGCCTCAGCGTCACCGACCACGGCCTCTCGATTTCTACTTTTCCTCCCATTTCAAATACTTGTCAAGATAACCAATGAAGCACATGTAGATATAGAGCTCTGGTCTCTAAAATCAACTTGGGTGGTTCGAGTCTATAAAATAGTCGACACTTTTGTTGGTCGGTAGTCGGTAGAGCCTGTTTCCTTCTGCTCCCAGAACATGGCTGGAACTTTGCCGGAGAATGTAACTTATTGTTAAATAAATAAAGGAAGAATTAATTAGGGAATGCAGACACACACACACACGGGGAAATTGACGAGGCTTTAAGTAAAAAATATCAGTGCTATTTTGATTTTAGAGTTGTAAATGGAGACGTGCTATATGCGGAAGACTGCTTTCTCCAACTTTCTCCATAGTTAGGAGTGTCTTTAGGCAATGGCATGAGCTATGGAGTGCACAGCATTTTAGTATATTATACTGTAACTGTATTGTGTCTCGGCTACATACTATGGTAGACTGCGTAGCTGTAAGTTGGTAGGTTTATCTTTGGGTTAAATAAGAGAGCTTGTAAAATACTGAGGAGGAAACTATTGCCGTCCTTAACTATCTCTCATTCATCCCACTCGCTCTTTCTTCTTTCTCCATCATCATCTGACTCGAGCTAATGACTTTCACCAAATTGTTGCCTATCTCAATATGAGAATGGATTCCAGTCCAGCTTTTAAAGTTCTCAGTTTTTATGGAGCTCCCGAACAAGTCTACACTCTCCATAGTTCCAAGAACAAGGGCGCCATTAGCTGGTCTTCATTCAGTCTTTCATATAGCTCTACATAGAGAAACACCAGCACACTTTTAGTTTTTTCTATATCTTGATGGAAAGTATCTTTTCTGAAGGAGTAAAATGACCCATTTTCTTATAACCCTTCCGTCACTACAGCAAGACCCATAGTAAGTCGCACAGGTTATAATAGTTGCTTCAGTCATGTTTTTGGAACCCATTAAACGTATTGCTGTCTTTATACAAATTAAGGCAAATAAGCAATTCACTTATCTAAGATTTTTCAAAAATGTCAAAATTCTATAGTTTTGCAATTGGAAAAAGGTCATTTGCTTCTTCACTAACTTATAGGTGAATAGTTTATACCTTCCATCGCATTGCATTTAATTCCCTGCTTATAAGGGCATACATATTGGACAAATAATGTATTCAAATTATTGTGCCTTCACTATACACAGCTATCAACGTTTCTTTACTTATACATATGTCTGCCTACTTTCTTACGAAAGCCCACCCGCCCTTCACCACTCACCCTTCCCCGCTTTCACTCTTGTCGACGGTATCATTTTACCTTATTTTATTTCCTTTCCCTAACAGCATAAAACCATTTCAATTTTCAATTTGAACAAATAATAAATATTGGACTACAAAAACAATGAGAATTCTTGAGAATCTCTCCTTAGAATGATTCTCTGTCCTTTAAGAGGGCACTTTAGCTTTCCCTCCTTAACATAAATAATCAGGTTATTAAGTGACTGTGAACACAGGACCTAAATATTACATTTTCCCTAAGCACTACGTGCTCCTTTGGAATGTGGGGAAGGAAGGGGGAACTTATTTGGCTGATCACGTAAGGACTTTACAAGGAGCACGTAGATCCAACACATGTACAAACGGATGTACATTACATAATATTATGTGGGGGAAAAAAACAAGAGAACATGAGGAGAAGAGAGAGAAAAAAACTCTAGTTATTCTAGGAATGATTTATTTACCCAAGTGATTGTGAGTCCTGCCCCTGACTGAACATTGAACATTTTGGTGCAAACAAATAGTTTTTCCCCATCTCCTTCTTCTCCTTCTTATAATCAACTAATCTAAGTCTGCACCGAGATGAAAGCACATACTTGCACTTATCATAGCTCAGGAAGCAAAATGACGCTTATTCAATCAGTTAGTCTATCACCGCATGCTCCATAGATTTTCGTTGAAGATTTGATAAACTAGAAGAGGGTGGCATTGTACATGCACTTGAGTCTTTAGATACAAGTAGAGCGTTTCCAACATTCTGTATTTCCAAACACGTAAGTAGGATAGACATTTTCCTTCTTTCCAAAGCGGGCAAATAATAAGCAATGTCAACCTTTTCTAAATACATGTAGCTAGAACATTTTACATCTTTCCCGATACATGAATATAACATATTTGCACGTCTTCGCAGAATTCAAATGTAATATATTTTCCATCTATTCCAAAACGTTCAAATAGTGTACTTTTCAACTTTTCAAAAGCATGCAAATAACACGAAATTTCAATCTTTTCCTAACACACTTCGGTCACTTTACACCTTTTTAGAAACATGCAAATAGAGTATTTCGCACCTTTTTAAAACATGCAAATAGAGTATTTCGCACCTTTTTAAAAACATGCAAATAGTGTATTTTGCACCTTCTCAAAAACATGCAAATAGGATATTTCGCATCTTTTAAAAAACATGCAAATAGTGTATTTTGCACCTTTTTAGAAACTTGTAAACGCTTGGTGTGTCATCTTTTAAAAACGTAAACGTGACACATTTAGGCTTGGCCAAAAGCAGGTAAATAGAACGTTTTCTACACTTTCAAAAACGTGTAAATGTTTACTTTTGTATCTGCTCTAAAACAACTTTAGGAAATAGGACTTTCTGCAACTTTTCAAAAGGGTGTAATTTTGGGAGTTTGTTCGTTTTCAAAGTAAATACACATAACAATGTCTGCCTTTTTTTTAAACAAACATGTACAAAATATACTTTGCTTACCTTTTAAACGCCCTCAAATATTATATTTTGGGTCTCATCTAAAGCACCATAGGATCATTTCTACCTGAATAAAAATAAGTACCTACATAGGTAAATTGTACATTACTTTCAAATATTTAAAACATGTAAACACACAGAATTGATAGCAAATCCAAAAAGACTTAATAGAACATTTTTCTTTTGAAAATCATTTCACACGAGCTACAAGCGCAAGCGAGCGTAGTTTGCTTCTTCAACCACGAAGAACATATGCAAAAGTATAGAGCATAGCGAATTCTACATAAGTGAAAGACTTTGGAGACAGAGGATACAGAAAGAGGCTCCATTGACCAATGGGAAGAGGATAGACGTACAAGTGTAAATACGTGTTTATATTGTATCCGTGTTCGGCGGGGACCGTTGGGATTTCAATTCAAAGACAATTTTCCAAGTTGACGTGACAGAACTGAGCACATTATTCTAGACGACATTTCCCCAGCAACTTTTATTTATCTTTGTGGACATATGTAAGTTTTTATTAATGTAACACAACAAGCTTGTTTTCATTTGCGTAAGTCTGCAAAAAAATAAAAAAAAAAGTAAAAATACTCTGCTTTCTCCCAGTACGTGCATGTACGGAGTGGCTCGTACTAGAAAAGTATGCAGCAGGACATGTGACACACTAATGCAATAGACTCCGCAGCTACAGAACGTAATAATATTACTTCAGATGACTAGCTAAAATCTGGAAGGGAGAGAGACGAAAGGGACGAGAGAATGAGTTTGGCCGTGTGTGACTGACTAGACTCTGATTGTAGCCTTTGCCACGTAGTCGTCAGTCTTCGTCGTCTCTCTGTACATGAAAGCAACCGACCCAAGTCTTCACTCGTCCTCTGGGGCATTCCAAATATTATGGAGGCTGTGTAAATAACATTCTCTTTAACCCAGTTGGAACTGGGTTGCCAGTTGCCGTGAAATGTATGCTTTACAGCGTTTATTATACATGTAACCTTTTTCAAAAGGGTAACTAGCTCTTTCAAAAAGGTCAAAACTAGCAATTAACATTTTTTAAAATATTCTGAACTATTGTAAGTAACCTTTTGAAAAAGGTCAAAACAAGGAATTAATATTTTCAAAAACATTCTAAATTATTGGAAGTAACTTTTTCAAAAAGATCATATACTGAAAACAACGTCTTCAAAAAGGTCAAAACAAGAAATTTACTTTTTCAAAAAGGTGTAAAACTAAAAATTAACGCTTTCAGAAAAAGTAAAACCAGAAACCAACATTTTCATTTTCAAAAAGACGTAAAACTACAAATTGATGTTTTCAAAAGGATCAAAACAAGAAACTACCATTTTCAAAAAGATGTAAAACCAGAGTTTTAACGTTTTGAAAAGGTTAAAGCTAGATTTAAAAAATACCACTTGTTTTGAACCTACTTTTCCAAAATTGTTGCTTCTTTTCAAAACTTCAGTATTGTATTTAACACGTTTGAAAAAACGTTTCAATTTTTGTAATTTAAATATCAATTTTCTCCATTTAAAAAGTGGGTAAAAACAATTTTCTTACACTTTCAAAAACGTAAACGTAAATGCATTGTTTTTTAATCAATTTTGCGCCGTTCTTAATATTACGTAAATAAATATTTTGTATTTTATGGAAGTACTAGCACAAAAGAGTGTGTCTCACCTCCTTTAAAAATGTGAACGCTATTTAAACGATTTTTTAAGAACTTGTTTTGTTGTTTTTGAAAGTTCCATTCGATTCAAAGTGGTGCTCCGTAATATTTGGAAATCCCGTCGCATACATAATTGCTAGGGCTGGATGGTCTACTAGTGAGTAAAATGAAAGTTTCCACTCCTATCCCTCTCCATACTACCATGCTGTTTCTCTCTCCATCTGTCTGTCTGAAAACTTTCATTCTTTGTCACAGTCACCATTATTTATTGACGGCAAGGACCCTGTCCCGCTTATTCTTAGTCCATTCCTTCAACTATCATGCATTTTCTATGTACATGGACGCTAAATTTCTAAAGATATTCCGAGAGTGTTTATCTTTTTCCAACTAGGCAGGGTATCCATTGATACGTGTTGTTGTTGTGTCTCCTATATCCCATTCCTTTCTACCTATAGCCATTATCAATTTAGAGGAGCTCAGTATGTATACACAATGCACTAAAATTTCCTCCTCCGAGACACAATTCATCTAGAAACATATATCCAATTTGTAATTTTTCCATGTCTGGAACAACAATGAAAGATACTCAAAAAAAATTGCGTTGAAATCCAAGTGACAACAACCAAATCCATTTGCACGTAATTTTATGATTTCACGTCCATATATGCATACACTCCATCAGTATCCAAGCTGCTCTCAGTCTTGTTTTGGTGTAAATTTCCCTCGTATTGGGACCGAAGGGGCAAAGTGGCGTGAGTCGTACAGTTAATCCTGGATTTTCCGAGTTACAGGCAGATCATTTGTACACCGAATAAAACGGGTTTTGTTGGTCTTATTCGAAGCTCAATTTCTAGGCGTACAATTTAAGAGTTGATTTTTAAAAAATTGTTAAGAAACGTACTTATGCCATTTGTAAAAAGTTCGTAAAGGTCTGTTTTTGATTTAATAATTTCTACGTATTGTAGTGAACTCCTCCGTCATTTTCATCTTTCAAAAAGGTGCAAAATGTGCTTTTTACACTTTTAAACATTTTCGAAACGGTAATACACCCAGTTTAACATTTGTTTGAAGATGCTAATTTCCTGTTTTGACCTTTTTTAAAATGCTATTAACTAGTTTTGAATGTTTTTTAAAAGGTGTTAGTATCTTATTTTTGTACCTTCTGAAAATTTTAATAAAATTATTACTAGTTTTGTCCGTTTTGAAAAATGGTTAGTTTTCTGCTTTAACTTTTTTTAAAACGCAAATGGCTAGTTTTGACCCATTTGAGAAAACTAATTTGCAGAAAAAACACTTTTCGTATAGTAATCGTTGTTCTTTCTATGGTTTATCAGTTGCATAGGTTTTACGGAAGGTATAAATTATTGACCTTACAAGTTTTGAGAAAACGTGAAATGATGTATTTACGTGATTAACCTATTCGGAACTGGCAAACCATGAAGATTTTAATGTGTTTACTACAAAATTTGGCTCTCAAAAAAGCTAAAGGCTACAAATATCATTTTCAAAAGGATCAATAATAGAATTTCGTATTTTCAAAGGAGTGAAAAAGTAGAAATTAACACAATTTCAAAAAGATCAAAACTAGAATCCAAGGTTTTTAAAAGAGTGCAAAAGTAGAAATTAACACTTTCATAAAGATCACAACGAGAAAGTAACGTTATAAAAACGATCAAAAGTAGAAATTAACACTTTCAAAAGGATCAAAACTATAATCCAACATTTTAAAAACGGTCAAAACTAGAAATTACTATTTTGAAAAATGTGGTAAAAACTAATATATTACCGTTCCGAAAAGGTTAAAAAAGGTGGAAAGTATACTAGTACAGCCATGCTCTCAATAACTGTCATTTTGCTTCTCGAGCCGCAACATGTCTGTGATCTCTCCTTTCACCTCTGGAAGTTTCCCTTCTGCCCAACACATGCGAGTACAGGCGAGCTCACTAGTCAGTGAGCCATTTCTGCTTTCTCAAGTATCCATTTATTTTCATTAAAGGAGCCAAAATCCCCTTTCAGTACACGTAAATCAGATGAATTGGGATGGACAGTGCACTGTGCTCACAGTTGCTCTTCGGAGTCAACAGTCAGAAGGAGAAAGTGGAGTCTTCTGTTCAGGAACATTCTGAAGACGAGAGGGAGAAGAGAGAGAAAAAAAAAGAAAGAAAAAAAAACATCATTAGTCTGATTCGGAATTCCGATATTTTTGTAGGACGCTGGCGGTGCCACCATTTTTCGTGTGATAATATTGCTTTCGACTTGTTTAGCTCCTTTCCCTCAGGGTAACATTAGTATGTAAGGGACAAAGGGAGAGAGACAGAAAGAGTGAGACTGAGAGTCGGAACAACTGTAAATACGTTTATTTCTCACCGTATTATATTTACACATTGAAATTCTCTATGAAATGAATACACACACACACACAGACACACACTGCCGCGTACTCATTGTTGACACAGCGGAAGCATCTACTTTTAATGGCCACAGTATTTCCCAGCACACATTGACCCGCATGCTACTAATAATGTAAACGTGTGTACCTAGTTTTTACCACCTTTGAGACCGAACTACTAATCGGAAGGGGCTTTCCAATTAGGACGATGATGTCATTATTTGTCTATTTTTAAACGCAATTTCTTTTTTTTTTCACCTTTTTTACAAAACACGTTTTTAACCTTTTCGAAACTGTAATATATCCATTTACATCTCTTTGAAAATACTAATTTCTGGCTTTTACCTTTTCAAAAAGTGCCAATTATTACTAGTTTCGACCGTTTTGAAAAAGGTAATTTCTTGTTTTGACCATTTTTAAAAGGTGTTGGTTATTAGTTTTGACCTTTTTGAAAACGCAAATTTCTTATTTTCACTATTTTTAAAAGATGCTGGTTATTAGTTTGGACCTTTTTGAAAACCCTATTTTTATGTTTTGGCCATTTTTAAGAAGTGTTAGTTATTAGTTTTGACATTTTTGAAAACGCTAATTTCTTGTTTTGGCCATTTTTAAAAGTGTTAGTTATTAGCTTTGACCTTTTTGAAAACGCTAATTTCTTGTTTTGACCATTTCTAAAAGTGTTAGTTACTAGTTTTGACCTTTTTGAAAAACTGTATTGTAAAATAAACATTTTAACAAAGCATTCTTTCCATGGTTGATAGCTTCCCAGTTCCGATTAGTTTAACGTTTTCCACCTTTTGATCGTTCATTAGCATCATTTTGAGCATTTTTGGTAGTTCTCAAAGATAGTATTTTTGCTTGTTTAAAACATAAATATCATTGTACGCTTTAGAGGTAGGTACTATGGTTTTTGCTCCTTGTTCATTGTTGGTCTTTGAAATATGAATTGTGACAGCGGAATTTACAAAGAATAACACAGTATTTTCAAAAAGTACCCTAACAACTACACTACTGGGAAGGCGCCGACACCCAGCGTGCACCACACTTTCTACGCATTTCATGGATAGAGTTTCCAACTTGTGTGTGTGTGTGAAGCAGTGCTCGTTTGTGTGGTTTTCTGCCGAGGACCCAAAGTAGACAGAGATATGTGACGTATTATGGACGTATTACAAAAGTTATTATACTATTTGGACTGGATTTATGTTAGTGGAGGAGCTCCAGGTTGAGAAATAAATACCGTCATTTCAAGTGCTTACCCTCTAAATCAAATGATGGAAGTTCTGACTAACCTTACCACATGGAAGTGGTGTATCAACTTTTACAACTTTGAACTTTGTGTGGGGAGACTATGAATTTTTAATATGTATATCAAATTTTAAGATAGAGAATGTCAAGTATATCCCGTGTATCTAGGCCAGGGATCAGGCACATATGACGTCAACGTCATTGACAAACTTTTAAACCCACAAATATCAAGTATCTATAAGGACCTTGTCTTACCTTCCTTTAACACAGCAGATATCCCACTATAATTTAACTTCTGATACTTTCTAAAAACCACAATAAATTCCAGTTTTACATTTACTTTTCCAAAATGTTTCAGCAATGCAATGTTTTGAATTCCAGCAATACATGACTTAAATCCCACGCCTACAACTACATAGTTCCATTTGACAAAGCCCTTTCTTACAGTTTATCGAACTCAAGCTGAGTTGCTCTATCTGGAATTGTATCTCTCTAATTTTTCATCGTACTCCTGTACAAGTTTAGAAATGTGAGGAGCACAAGGCTGGTATTAGTGTACAGTAGCAAGTTTGCCTTTTCTTCATTTTACCACTTTCAGAACAGCCAAAATATGGATATTACCTTTTTAAAATGTGACAAAAAGTGAAATTAACTTTTTAGGAAACACTCAATAAATACAATTTATATTACAAAAAACACGCATAAAACTTTGAAATTAACCATTTTTAACTGTTTGTCAGTTTTATAGATCTATATAGTTGCTAGTGCATTGCTATATATGACCTCCGTGTCATATATGAAAGGTGTCTTAGATTCACTAGTAGGTACTAGTCACTGGATACACGCCACGCCGTTCCAAGCCAAGACGTAGCGTTTACAGTGTGACTGGAAGAAAGACTGCGTGAAAGTCAAAGGAAGAGCTCTGCCGCTTTCCCTCTATTCCTATACATAGAATCTGCGTGGGTACGTCTATGTACCAAACCTGCCTAGGTATTACGGGGAAATAAATGCGTGCTCAATGTTGAAAAATTGGAGGAAAATCCAGTGTTTATGTATGCAGCTTTGACACAGAGCTACGCATATAGCTAGAGTCACACATTCCTCACACGTAGTATATGAGACGTCGACGTATGTAAAATATGAATGATGTATAGACGGGGACGATTTGTGAAAATGAAAATAGAGGAGTAAAGCGTGAAATAGACGTGGGTTATGGGCTTTCTATAGGGACGCTCTTTTTTTTTGAGTGGTGGGACTGGAATAGAATCGATAGGTAAGTATTCCAAGCATGTTGCACGCTCGGAGATGAATGGCTTGGCAGGGAATATTTATCGCTCAGGATATACATATATATATATAGTTTGTAAGGGAAGATGTAATATTTCATAACCATTATACATGAATGAATGGTGAATCGAATGGTGACTGCTGACTTTCCCTTCGGCAGTTCAGTTCAGCTCAGCTTACTACTACTTTCTCCAGCACCCCTTCGAAGCCCTAAGTTTGTCTCTATATTTATGTGTCGAAGGTGTCATTGGGATGGAAATTCTGGACACACTGTTTTTTTTTCAAAATCACACCTTTTTTCCTGCTACCATATGTATACCATTTGAGATGGACACTGCACATATAAATATGTTAAAAATTTAATCAGATAGAGATATACCTGCCATGTCAGAGGAAGCAATAAGGGTCTCCGTCCAGCCCACAATGAATGAGAGCCTGCTTCCGTTTCTAATAAGTAAGGGAGGGTGATGCATGACTGGGGCTATCAACTGATGATTGCAAGGGTAGATAAAGGTAATTATGACACTCTGTTGTAGACAAAGCCTCCCTTTTATAGCTCCAATATGAATGTATTGATCCAACACAGCCCCACTACTATACTGCTGTCCCTCCACTTTCCCTTATAATTTATTCACAACAACTGATACATACACCTACCCTTCCAACAACGGGCATCCAAAACCCATTAAAGGTAGGCAAGCAGTACAATAAATGGTTTAAACACATCAATTTCGATTTTGATTTGAAACAAGAAACATCTGTCAACTGTCATGCACCTACATGTACATATATCACCTGTTAAGGGAAAGCAGTATCGCTATCTTCCCCCGTAGCAAAGAAGCCCCTAGCTATAAAATATAAATTAGAAGGGAATAATGTTTTTGGATTTTTTTTTTCATTTTTAACTGTGAGATGCTTTCTCTATGTACAAGAGCCTTTATTCAGTCCGTTTTTTGTTTATTGGTGAAAGTTGAGTTCACATTACTTTCACCAAGAAACAAACTTGTGTCGAATGGCATTTAAACGAGACTCCGGAAATAAATTGCAAAAGACACTTGAAACTGAGTAAATAAGTGAAGTAATAAGTAGTCAGTGAGCGCTTCTTTGATGCATTGCTGTTTTTGAAGGATTTTTGAAGTAAAAATAGCAATAACGGTCAAAGAGTTTAAATACTGATTTAAATATATAAATATTGATTTGTTTTTTCGAGTACCTACACATGATTAACTCAAGTGATGGTTGATGGGAGGGAAATATAGAAATACAGTCACATATCAAAGTTAATTAAATGCCACACGAGTTCCCAAGCAGGGTCGGTCGCTGGCCCATTGAGAGGCGAAGGAGATGAAATCCAATATGAGTGGGACGGTTGGCATTGCTGTGTCCCTACAGATGGTCCATGTATAAGACAGGAGTGAGGACGGGCTGGCAGAGGGAAATCTAGTTGGTTGGGAGTGGTGGGACGGGATCGACGGGGGAAAGTGTGCGGCATATGATGTGGGATGATGGCATGAGGAGAATAATGCATGGGACGTTGAATATTTTTTGAAGGTGTCTTGGGTGCGTCGTAAATCAGAGCAGCTGGATCTGCTGACTTTGGGGACGAAGAATCATAGCTCCGATCCTAGATTTCTGTCCGAGTTTAAATATCCAAACAATTGGAGACTCGCCATACGGAATGCAAGTCGGAATGACTCCGGCGTCTACCTCTGCCAAATCTCGACTCATCCTCCCAAAGTTCTCCAAGTCCACATCACCGTCGAAGGTAATACAACCGCATGCCTTTCTCTTTCTCTTTCTAGTCCTACATACTACACAATACAGCCAGAAATCTTATCTCCGTCTCTCCTGGGGCCGTACAAATATGACGTCAGAGGAACTGGGGTACCCTGAGTCATTTCCTAAGAGATCAACAAATGCGTTGACTGCTTTACACAACTACAATTATTATTTCAAAAATGTGATAGCGACTTTTTGAAGAGTTGCAAAACATATGATAGTTCACTTTTTAAAAAAAGACTAAACAAGATAAACACAATTTAAAAAGTTGTAAATCATTTATTGAACTTTTTCAAGAACGACTAAGCACGATAAACACATTTTGAAAAGTTGTAAAACATAATATTGCACTTTTTCAAAAAAGACTTAACACGATAAACACATTTTGAAAAGTTGTAAAACATAATATTGCACTTTTTCAAAAAAGACTAAACATGATAAACACATTTTGAAAAGTTGTAAAACATAATACTGCACTTTTTCAAACAAGACTCAACTCAAAAATCAAATTTTGAAAAGTTGTAAAACGTGGTACTTCACTTTTTCAAACAAGACCAAACACAAAAATTGCATTTAGACAATTTGAAAAGTTGTAAAAACAAAACAATATACCTAGGTAGTACACTTTTTCAAAAGTCAAAACGTCTTGCTAACTTTTCAAAAAAATACAATACATAAAGCACAAGTTTCAAACCACTGCATTATTTCTACGACGTCATATTTGTAAGGCTCTTTATACAGTATATGCATAAGTAACCACTACCACTACCGCAATCTATGACTGGCTCCGGTGATGTTGGTACACACTGCATACATAAATCGTGAGTGTAACTGCAAAATGGCTTAAATCCAGTGAGTTCACGTGGGACTTGGGTCATTTTGAAGCTACAATTACGATTTGTGTGTGTGTAGATACCTTGGCTCACTCCATCTGATCTCTCCAGTGGAGCTCTATGCCATAAGCAGTTATCTTACGACATCAATGATATATCTTATGTTCCTTATCTCCTGGTGTGCCTACGCACGAATCTCCACTTCTACAGATAATACTTTTGTATACGCAGTCTCTCACAGATGTGTATATGCACACCTCACTTTCACTTGCCACTGGACTTTGGGAAAGCCGAAACCCGAAAGCCGAAAGGAGAGAAAAAAAAATTCATGGCACTTATACATTTGAGCAAGGTCTCTGTACTTACTTTATCGAAAGGCAGCTATTTGCAATTTTGAAATTTTACCAAGATAAATGTTTATAGTCTAACAATGAAATATGAAAATGGATACAAGGCAGACAAAACTAGTCATAGCCGGATTTTGGAGATTGTATAGTCACTTGTGTAGAACCGTAGAACTGTAGAACTGTAGACAGAGGGTAAATTAATGGCTATGAGTGGAGAGTGGATATATTGTGTGGCTATTGAGATTTAGACCTTTTTCTGGACGCTAAGCCTCCACACATCAAATAAATTTTTTTAAAGGATTCTCTCTCAATGGTGGATGACAAATGTTGAGGGGGAAACGGAGCAGGAGAGCTCCATTCCATTTTCCATTGTACTGGTACATACAAAACATAATACCTATGTAGAGTATCTTCAGATTTTTTACTAGTCTTTTTTGCCATTCAAAACAAGCAGTCAATGCCCAGCATTTGAATAAGAATTCTGATATCGAAGATCTAAGAAGCCTGTCTGTATCAAGTATCAAGCTATCATAGCTGCAGTGCACTGCAGACTTAAGCTTAGTCTGTAGTAAACTTCTCTGGGAAAGAAAGCTGTGAAAGCGAAGTTCATTTGGCGCATCTTAAAACTAT